>PVHX01006541.1:7573-99664 GCA_004024805.1 Geosciurus inauris | reverse complement strand
AAGTAAAATCAAGAATCAAGAAATGGGATGGATTCAAACTAAAAAGCTTCTTCTCAGCAAAAGAAGTAATCAATGAAGTGAACAGAGAGCCGACATCCTGGGAACAAATCTTTGCCACACACACATCTGATAGAGCACTCATCTCCAGGATATATAAAGAACTCAAAAAACTTAACACCAAAAAAACTAACAACCCAATCAATAAAATATTTTCATTCCTTTTTCATCATACATTTCCTTTTTACATTAAATATTTGGATTAAACTGAAGTTTTCTGATTCCTATGTTTTATATACTTCTTAATCTTATCAAATTATGGCTATGGCTATCATAACCATGTGACATAACAGCCTCTTAATGTTCTTTATTATTTTGTATGAAATATTAAATATTTATTTTTATTCATTTTTATTAGTGCATTATATTTACACCTAATGGTTGGATTCATTGTTTCATATTCATACACAAACAAAATATAAGAATATGATTTAGTCAATATTGTTCCACAGTATTTTCCCTTTCCCTCTCCTCAGCCCTCCCCATGGTCTCTTTCCTTACTCTACTGATCTTTCTTTGGTTTTCCTGAGATTTCTTACTGACCTCCATGCCTGCCTTTTTCTTTCTTCTCTAGATTTCACCTTAGAGAGGAAAATTTAAGACCCTATTTTTTCTAAGTTTGGCTTATATTGTTTAATATATTATTATCAAGTTCCATCCATTTTCCTACAAATGACATAATTTCATTTAGAAGTCCCAATAAACTCTACCAAAAACCTTTTGAATTCATAAAAAAATTCAGCAAATTAGCAGGACATAAAATTAACATCCATAAATCAATTGTGTTCCTATATACCAATGATGAGCCATCTGAAAAAGAAAATAGCCTCAAAAATACATGGAAATAATACACTTTTGAGTGAGGAATGAGCTAAGGAAAAACTTAAGGAAGAATAAAAATATTTTCAGAAAGAAATGAGAACAGAGATACAACATGTAAAATCTCTAGGACACCATGGAGACAGTTCTAAAAGAAATATTTATACCATTGTGTGCCTACATAAAAAAATTAAAAAATGAAAGATCCCAAATGCAGAGTTTTATGTTACATGTTAAAGCTTTATAAAAGCAAGATCAACTTATTGCAAAGTCAGTAGGAGACAGAACATAATTAAGATCAGAGCTGAAATTACTAAATATGAGAATAAGAAAGTAGCACAAAGAATCAATGTATCCAACAGTTGGGGTTTTTTTTAAAAAAAAAAAGTTTAATAAACTGATGAACCCTTAGCCAAACTAACCAAAGGAAAGAGAGAGAAGACAGAAATAAACATTAGACATTTAAAGAGAGCAGGGGAGGGAGAGAGGTCACCAATGACATTACTGAAATACAGAGGGTCATTAAGTCATTTTGAAAACTTATATACCAATAAACTGGAAAATCTAAAGATATTGACAAACTTCTAGACATCTATCACTTACTCAAATTGAACCAACAAGACATAGAAAACCTAAACAGACCAATATGAAGCAACAAGATTGAAACAGTTAATAAAAATAGTCTCAGCTGAATTCCATCAGACTTTAGAGAAAACCTAGGGCCAATCCTGCTCAAATTATTTCATGAAATATAGAGGTAGAGAAAAAACAAAATTCGTTCTTTGAAACCAGTATCATTCTCATATCAAAACAGAGAAAGACACATCATATCCAAAACAAAGCAAAACAAAATGAAACAAAACCAAAACAGAAAAATACCTCTGGTGAACATAGACACAAAATATTTAATAAAATATTAGTAATCTTCATTTCAAAACAATTACAAAGATTTGTGCAACATGATAATGTTGACTTCTTTCCCCAGATGCAAGGTTTGTTCAACATACAAAAATCAATGACTATATTTCATCACATAAAAACAATTAAGGACAAAATCACATAATTATCTCAATTGATGCAGAGAAAGCCTTTGAAAATATCCAACTCTCATTGAAAAATGTTAAAAATTCTGGAGAGACTAGGGATAGAAAGGACTTATCTTAACATTTTAAAGACTATATATTACAAGTCAAAGGTCAGCATCATACTGAATGGAGAAAAAATTAAAGCGTTTCCTCAGGATACAAGATAACAATGTTAATGTTCACTCTCACTACTCCTATTCAACACAGTCATGGAAACTTTAGCTAAATTATGTAAGGTAAGGAAATAAAGTGATACAAATAGGAAAAAAAAGAATTCAAATTATCTCTGTTTTCTGATGTCATGATTCTACACACAGAACACCAAACTACTCCACCAAATGACTTCCACAGCTGATAGATAAATTCAGCAAAGTATAAAGATCAACATACAAAATTTAATAGCTTTCCCACTTCCTGATATGAATCTTCTGGAAAGAAAATCAATTTTATTATCAATATCCTCAAAAAATAAAATACTTGAGAATGAATAACCAAGAAAATGAAAGACTTATACAGTGAAAATTATAGAACAGAAAGGAAGTAATTTAAGAAGACCTTAGAGAATGAGGAAAGACCTTCCACTTTCCTAGAAAGACAGAATTAATATTGTCAAAAAGGTTATAATACCAAAAGTGCCATACAGATTCAATTCAATCTCAATCAAAATACCAATGGCGTTCTCCATAGAACTAGAAAAAAAATCCTAAAATTCTTAGAGAAGAATAAAAAATCCAGAATAGTTGAAGCACTAATGAGCAATAAGAGTGATAATAGTGACATCACAGTACATGATTTTGAATTATACTACTGAACTGTAGTAATAAAAACAACATGGTATTGTTATCAAAACTTACATATACACCAATGGAATGGAATAAAAGATACAGAGACAAACTGGTATAGATTCAGTTATCTGATCCTTGACAAAGGTACCAAAAACATACCTTGGAGAAAAGATAACTTTTAAACAAATAGTTCTGGGAAAACTGTATACCTATGAGTGTGTAGAAGAATAACACTAGATTCCTATTTTTCACCTGGCAAAAACATCAACTACTTAAATTTAAAATAAAATCTAGGCATTAGACAAGAAACACTACAACTGATAGAAGAAATTATAGGGCCAACACTCAACATATTGGCACAGGCACCAAATTCCTTAGTAAGAATCCAAATGCTCAAGAAATAAAAGTCAAAAAGTAGGAAAAGTAGGACAACATCAAAAGAGAAAGCTTCTGCACATAAAAGGAAACAATTAGGAGAATGAAAAGGGAGCCCACTGAATGGAAGAAAATGGTTGCCAGCTACTTCTTCAATAGCGAATTAATATGCCAATGTATAAAGAAGTAAAAAAAAAATCACCAAAAAAGCAAAAACCTATTAATGAATTGTCAAACAAACTACAAAAATGTTTCTTTAAAAAAGAAATACAAATTATCAATGAATACATTAAAAAATCAACATCCTTAGCAATAAAAGAAATGCGAACCAAAACCACATTCAAATTGCATCTCATTCCAGTTCAAAGGGCAACTATAGAGAATAAACAAAACAATACATACTGGCAAATATGTAGGGAAAAGATATATTCATGCATTATTGGCAGGATTGCCAACAGTATAACCAATTTGGAAAGAATTATGGAGATTAATCTGAAGACTAGAAATGGAACCATCATATGATCCAGCTATCCCAGTCCTTAAATAAAAGAACTAAAATCAGCATACTATTGTCATGCGCACATAGCAACGTTTATAGCAACAAAATTCCCAATAGTCAAGTTATGGGACCTGCCTCCTAAGTGTCCCTCAATGGACAAATTGATAATCAAAAAGTATTACATATACACAATGGAGTTGTACTCAACAATTAAAGTAATGATGAAATTATGTATTTGCTACTGAATGGATGAAACTGGAGAACATCTTACTAGGTGAAATAAGCCAGACTCAGAAAGTCAAGAGTCAAATGTTTCCTCTCATGAGTAGAAGCTAAAGAGAAATAACAAATCTAAAAATGGGATCTCATAGAAATGGAATGAAGATCACTGAAGTAGAGAAATGAAATTGAAGGTAAGAGTGGAAGAATTAAAAAAGGGAGGGACTGTGAAAATAATTGAACAAGCTAAGTTATGTGTATATATGAATATATCACAATGAATTCCAATTTCATGTACACCTATAGTCTAACAATTAAAAATATAAATTAGTAGAAGTGAGACCAATAGAGTACCACAATGGTATAGAAAGTAAGGAGTGAGCAAAGAGGACAGTACTGAGGATTGAAATGAAGAAAATTAAATGCATTTATGAATATATCAAAATGAACCACACAATTATGTATAACCACAAATAATATGCAGAAACCAATAATTATTAAGTATTTATCTTTTTGTTCTGAATAATGAGTGAAAATATGATTTGCATTCATGTATTTTAGAGGCAAATATACTGTTTGTTTTCTTTTTATCCAGAATATTTGGAGTTTAGATAAAATGAAGTAAGGTTTTCAATAATTTTTTTTCTTTAAGCAATGTGTATGTGTTTTATATAATGTTAGAATAGATGATTTAATTAAGAATATCTTTCCATTGACAGATGAATGGATAAAGAAAATGTATTAAATGTGTTATAAATATGCAATAGAATATTATTTACCCTTATCAAAGAAAGAAATTCTGCCATATGTAACCACATGGATGAGGTTACTTCTCTTTCCAAGAGAAGTAGCCCGTTTTTCCAAGAGAAGTAACCCAGGCACAGAAGGACAAATACTTCTGATTCCACTTATCTCAAATATGTAACATTTTCAAACTCATAAAAACAGAATTGAATGGTGGTTTTCAGGGGCTAGAGGGAAGGAAAATATCAGTTATGCCAGATAAATTAATTCTGAATATGATTTATAGCACTGTGGCTCTATATTACAAAACTGTATAGAGTATCTTACATGTGAAAACTTGTTAAAAGAGCAAGCCTTACTCTAAGTGTTCTAACACAATAACAATAATTCAAAATAACAAATAGTTTTGTTTAAAATTTAAAACAAATAAAAACAATAAATATGGACCTATGTAAGTTAGTATGAAAATAACATACAAACTTGATTGTTATAGTTATTTTCTTCCTTTAATAACAATACTTTAACTTATGATTAATTCACTTTTAGGTTTTATTAATTTAGTTACTCCCTATCTTCTATATCCCTATTCAGCCATTATTCTGCCTATCCATCTTTCCATATGCTCTGGTTTTGTCTAAAGTCTGGAAAGTTTTAATTATGAAATGTTATGACCTGTTTTTTAACTTGTTCTATGGATTTAAGTAACTTTATTATTTAGAACAAAATTACTTCCACTATGGCATAATCAATATAAAGAAAAAAATTTAAGCTAAGCACAGTGGTGCACAGCTCTAATCAGACCAATTTAGAAGCTAAGGCAGAAGAATAACAAATTTGAGGACACTCTGGGCAACTTAGTGAGAACTGTATCAAAATAAGAAAAAATAAAAAATGTTGGAGATGCAGTGGTAAAGCATACCTGTGTTTAATCCCCAGTGTTTTTATATATATATATATATATATAAAATGTATTTAAATAAACTTCTATATATATATATATATATTAAGGAGTTACACATTATACATATTTAAAGCTAAGAAACATTGATATTTCTATTTCTGAAAGATCTCTCATGTTGTATTTCTCAGGGTATGTTTTAGTCAGCTAACAGACCTGACAAGAACAATTTTAGAGGAGGAAATGTTTATTTGGGTGCTCACATTTTTAGAAGTCTCAGTCCATAGACAGCCAGCTCCGTTCCTTGGGGCTCAAGGTAAGGCTGGACATTACGGTGGAAGAGTGTGGTGGAGGGATACGGTTCAAGACAACGCGTCGAGAAGCAGAAAGAGACTCCACTAGCCATATACAGAACATATTCCTCAAAAAGCATGCCCCCAGTGACCCCCTCTTTTCTATCTACACCCTACCTGCCTTCAATTACTACTCAGTTAATCCCTATCAGAGGATTAATTCACTGCTTGGATTAATGCTCTCATAAAACAATCATTTCAATTCTAAGATTTTTTGCATTGTCTCATACATGAGTTTTTGGGGAACACCGATTATCTGTATGATAACAAGGTAATACCTTTTATTATAACACCTCACAAAATGGACAATGTTCATAATTTTCCAACAGAATGAGTCTTCTGGTTTACACATGTGGATCCATTTATCTGTCTTATTGCTTTCTTATAAAAGTAATGCATGAGAAATAAAAAAAATAATCGTAATATACAAGAAAAGTGATTTTGGCACTCTGAAATACCTTTAGAGTATTTTGAAGTTATTTGGTGTATGGGCTCTTCTAAAGGGTTAGAAACATAATCAGCAGATGACCAGCAGATTCATAGTCTGGCTGGATTTTCTTTACAAAGATCTTCTTCCTAGTTAGATGAGACACTGTCTACAGCAAATCCTAAATTCACTGCTTAATTTCAGTTCTCGTGTATCCTTTTATCAAAGAATAGTCATGGGGAAACAACCAATTCAGTTCTTATTTAAACAACTACTTAAAATTACCTGAAAAGCAATTAATAACCCTTTTTTAAAAAGAGAAAAGTTTCTCTGTGAATGACTTTGGACAAACATTTGAGGATTGCTCAACCTACAGATATTTTAGAGTCAGTGATTAAAAAAAAATGTAAATACTTCAGTCCTGGTCCTGGACTGTACAATTATTGCTGTGACTTGCAAGGCCATTAATTCAGAAACTAGCGAGGAGAGATGGTAAATGAAGAAAAGACAGATGACAGACAAAGAAAAATTTGGGGCCCAGTGGTTCTCCACCCCCTGATAAGTTATGAACGACCGATCCAGAGCCAGCTCAGCACGTTTATTATACAGGTTTTAACGTCAAAGGGGGTTTCTGAGAGTTTCTTCAAAGCAAGCAGGACCAAGTTTGAAAACTAGGGGCCCAATTATAACTATCAACTTGGGCTTATTATTTTCCACACCTGGCAGCTAGTGTCTGAACTCAGGGTCAGAAGTGATAGTCTCATGGCAAACACAGGACCTCTTTTGAACAGGGTGTTAACAGTAACTGGGCAGTCTCAAATGTGCCTTTGCACCAGGAGTTTCCAGCTTAGGAGAGCTTCTGTCGCCAGACAGTTCAAAAACATAATTCAGATTATGTTAATGAGACATACTAATAAGATTGCTAGAAGGAGCCAAACACACATAGTTTGCATTTGTAGGCAAAGTAAGGGGGAAATGCATCATTAGTATTTTTTATTTCTGAACAAAGATGAGTTATATATTTTTAATTATAATTAGGTAACATTTGCTTATTTTACATTTCCAAGTACAAATTTCATTTGTTTTGGTAGATTTATTCTAGTTTTATTTTTTAAACATTTCTTTTTGGAACTGAAAATATTTATATTGGCATAATCCAAAAGGAAAAGAGAAACTACCTTCCTAAAATCAGATAAAAACATTTGTACAATTAAAATGTCATGCAATTATTTATTTGATATTAAAACACTTTATGATCCTAGATATATAATTAATTATTCTTTTTATTCAATATTTTTCTTTGCTTTGTCTTTGAAATTCAAATTATTTCTAAAAGTTGTTGCCCTATACTATTCATTGCAAAACTCCATATGAAGTTGTTTTGTTACTTCCAACTTTAAGAACTCCACCCTTTACCTACTTAACAATACAAATATATAAATACAAATACATATACATAACAATACAAATACATAACATTATTCATTGCCAAAATGTTAGAATTTTTTAGATGTCATAAGCCAATGCAATCTATATACCTTTGAATGAGAATTATATGAGAAAACTGAACAAAATTTTGATAACTGAATATGGGTGAGAAAGGAAATCCTAAAAGGGGGATGAACATTTTAAAAGATATAGTAATAGGCAAATAGACACTGACTTTGAGTATGTACACTTTGACTTGAGTCAAATACATATTTAAAGGTTGGAGGATGGAAGTCCAAAATATATGGCTGTTATGTTTGTGTCTCAAACGTACACGTTTTTAAAATAATTATCTGGTACACCTGAAGTATTTTGAGTAGAAGAATTACATTTTACTTCCTTGAAATGTCCATCTTATCCTCTAGAAAAAAAATTTTTTAAAAGTTTGTTTTAATTAAAGGTATTTGGACTTGTTTTCATAAATAGAAATAAAAGAAAAACAAAACAAAATATAACAATACAATCACTGACAAGCACCCAAAAGAAAAAATATAGATATTTTCCAGTAAGTATCTTATTTTTTTAATTACTGAGACAACAAAGAAATGCCTGTGATATCCCTTCATTCAATATGTGCAGAATTGAACGTAGAAATGCAGTAGGTCTAAGACAACATTTTTAGAGGTAAAATTGGGGTGAAAACTCAGAACTTAATATTTTAAGGAAAAAACTATAATAAGCATCAGCTCATATCACATTAAGAAAGATATCATATAAGTTTAAAGAGATGAAAAACAATAAGCAAGAATGGCATCAAAGTGCATTAAAGTTATATGTAGCAAACAAATGTAAAACAGTATGTCCAATAGACATCACTTGAAAGGAGAGAAGATCTAGGTATTTTTGAAAGGAGAGAAGATCTATGTATCTCGCAATCTCTTTCTCCCTCTAGTTCAAACTTAACATTAGAGATCATTTGTCCCACACAAGGACATTCACTGGAGATATAAATGCCTAAAATCATTGAGTTCATTAACCAAGATCTCACAGCATGGCTTGGATGTATAAAAAGCGGATTAACGGGCCTTCTTTTTCTTGTTTTAAAGTTAATTACACCATGGCATAATAATGTGCAATAATATAGGCTTAACCTGACATAAACTGCTAATTTTATCTAAGTATTACAATAATGGTATTATATCTCTGGCACTTAAAATTGTTAAAGCATTTTTTAAAATAATATTTGTTCCTTAGAGCAATAAGGAGATATTGATAAAATTAAAACAACCTGAGGAAAAATAAACCATAGTCATGTATTTGAATAATATGTAATATTTGTTAAAATAAAATATATTACATACAGGTGCTAATTACCAACAATTTCAGAGAACATGAATTCTTTCCAGTCAATTTAATACACATGAATCATATTGAATTAAATTATTCCCCTAAATTCATGAATAGTATACTCATTTTGAATGCTAAAATCTAATGTCTATAACTTCTATTTAATTGCTCAAATGGTCTTTAAAACCAACATTTTGTAGTAACTAACTTTAAAGATTTGCCTTAAAAATTCTTTTATAAAGAATTATTATTCCTAATTTCAGATTCTTATTATGTAATATAATTTTTAAAGTGGTTTGGGATTGAAAAGGAGCCGCTATATTCCAATTACTTCACCTCTGATACATTATCTATTAGTTTGAAGTTTCAACTTTGGATGTACTGACATATTTAATTCCTTGCTTCAAAATGCAGTGAGAATTCAACACCTTCAACACCTTAAAATAAGAAATCAATTTCCTCTTTTATGTCTTTTGTCACAGATAATTTATGATTGCCAGTTATCTGGAGCCATGTCTGATTTGTGTTTTTTTATTACTGGTGTACAACATTAAAAAATAAAGCAAACAAACAAACAAAACCCTCCATGTCATATAAAAACAATATAATTAAAGAATAGACTATTATATTTTGTGGGTAAACACCATGCAAACTTTATTAAGTTAATTTTATATAAAATATATTTTACATACACACTCAGTATGTTATTTAATATGATAATGCAATATGATATTATCACTCTGACTTTTTTTGAGAAAACATGCTCAGGGGAAAGCGGGCGGTACTCAATGTCACACAGTCAGTGACGAGCAAAGGCTAGAGTAGAGTTTTTGTCCTCTACTGTTTGTATTTTCAGATTAGCAAGAACAAGATATCATATCATGATAAAGTTAATGAATAATGTTATGCTGATTGTGATAATTCATAATAATTAACATGAAAAGGATTAACAGAATTGTACAGTGAAATTAAATGTATATCAAAAATAGACTAGTCTTCATTGCTATCATATCATGATTTCTGATTATAATGTATAGCATAAAATTATAATACATTGGATAAATAATTGCTGGGGAAAGATTAAGAATAACCTATAAACATAGCTATTTTTATCATATATACACATTTAATCTGCACAAAATGTAGTTTTGATACAGGTGTACTGAAAAGAGTGAAATGATTAGTAGAATTAAACTTATTGATTTCTCCATCAACTTCTGTATTTCCAGTGTACATGTGTGCATGTTTGTATGGTAAAAGCACTTAACATCTCCTCTCTTAGCAAATTTTCAGTGTACAATAGAATAACATTAACCATAATTCTTTCTGTACATTAAAGACCTAAGCATTCTTTCTGTATAACAGCAGGTTATATCCTTTGAACAAAATCTTCTCATCCATTTACTTTCCTGCCACAAGCATATTTGAATAGTAGTTTTCAATTTAAATGAGATTAGAAATTATTTAGAGCTTATAATTCATGTTATGAAATATTTATTAATAAAAATAATAAATGATCAAAAATACTTTTGGAAAATATGGTAAAGAAACTTGCAATATTTTCTTAATTCAAAAAAGGATTCATGAACAAAGTTTTTGCATTATTGTTAGTGTTAAATGAGTTTTACTTTAAGGAATATATTAAGAAAATTACAGTTAACAAATATAGTACCTAAAATATTTGCTGAAGATTCAAAAGAATAAAGAAAAAAAATGGAAAGTTGAGGCAATAGGACATTTCACTTTTGGGTAGGAAATAAAATAACTTTAAATTTATCATTAAACAGAGCAATATTGATACTGAGCATCATGGTGTCTTAATAGTATGCAATAATAGAATGCAAGAGGCGAAGAAAACTCTGTACTACATTTAAAAAAAAATTTTTTTTACTTGTAGTTGGACACAATAACTTTATTTTATTTATTCATTTTTATGTGGTGCTGAGGATTGAACCCAGTGCTTCATCCGAGTGAGGTGAGCACTCTACCACTGAGCCACAACTCTTGTCCCAGCTCTGCACTATTTTTATTTAGGAAGATAAATTAAGAAAGAAACATATCCTGTCAGGTTTTAAATGTCACATTGTTGTAAAAATGGCACAACATTTTGTAAACTCATTTTGTTTAACTGACCACTCTATCCAAGTTTTAATTAACCCATGGGTTATTTTGAGAAATATTGTAAAGAAAACCATGAAATTTGTACAAAACAATATGATTTATTGTATAAAATATAGAAAGATACAAACTTAGGCAAGTTTTACTATTTTGGGCAGCAGGGGACAAATTGGAGTTCTTTTTCTAACTAGTGGCCATGAAGTATTCTTCAAATAATAGGTTCCCAATACTTTCTATGTTCATAGGCACTGGAAGATGTGCTTAATTAAAATATACTGAGTATAAAGTCTCCTAAATTTGAAATAATTCAATTCAATTTTGTGGTTATTTCTATGCAATCAAGCTTAAATATGAATTTACTACTTTAAAACTTTAGATTTTATCAGTGAAATTCATTGGTTTATAATTTAGTAAATTGATTTTAAAACAAAATATCAAAATGAATTTATAGCAAATAATTATGTGATCATTGCACATCTTTCTTACCTTTTTATCATGAGTAAAACTTAAACTTTGCAACTAATAATCTAGCTCAAAACTTTTTAAAAAATCATTTATCTCTATTACCCAAGAAACTAATTGTACCATTTTATTGTTTTATTTTCCTTAGTTTTTTCAACACATCCATACAAAATATTTTTCCCAAATATGAATCATACTATACATGATTTGTAATTTTATTTTGTCAGACAATATTTTGCAAACCATTTTCAATTCAATTGATGAAAACATTCATATTTTAGTGACTGCTTTTTCCTTTATGGTGAAAATATATGCAATGATTTATTTCACTCATTATGTATTATTGAGTTTTAAAATATTTCTTGCTTTTAATGCTTATTATAAATAGAAATGTGATAAACATAATTTTATATAACATATATATATAACATTCGTATTTAAACAATGAATGTAGAGTTTACAGAATTAAAAGTGCATTATGTATTCTCATATTCATTTGCAAAGGTTTTTGGCAATAAGATACCCCACAAAAATAAATTTTGATTTCCACAAGAGATAATATACATTCAGCTATTTAAGTAAGATTTTGAATTACAATATTAACATAACTTTGAAAATATTCATAAATGCACTTTGAAAAAATGGGGCATGGTGTAGAATTTAAAGTATGGAAGATATTGATATTTTTTCTCATCTAAGTACCAAATTAATTAAAGTTTAAGATTTATGTCTTTGATAATTATTTTAACCCCGTTAAAGATTTTCAGTGTCAAAAAAGGTAATTAACTTGATCTAACCAATAAACAAAGAAAACAGTCCCTTTGAGAGGAAAGAGATTATAGTATCTATTGGAGAGAGATGGAGGAAATAGTCATCAAATTTAGAAAATTGTGATTAAAATCCATTCTTTATTTGTTTAAAGGTTATAAAATCAACCTTAAGAGAAATTGTGTATAGAATAAGGAATGCATGATGCTGTTCATAGAATATAAAGACTTAAGAAAATGAGTTTATAAAGAAGCTTCTGATAACAATTCATGGATATTTGTAAATATACCTATACATTAAGAGTGATGTATCCAAGTTAAATCTTTATATCCTGTGAAAATAACTCTAAACAGTGATATCCATATTACTACTTTTTCATAAATATTCATTGTATAGAGAGCTCTATTAGTCATACTTCCATTGTTAACTAACATGTTACTTTAATGAAATTGTGTTGCTAACAGTTAAATAAGGAGGTGACTATTGTCTTTTAAAAATAATAAGGTAATAAATGACAAAAAGTATAGGTAATAAATAGATCAATGTGTCAGCATTAAGAATTTGAGTTGAAGAAATACATTTAAAGTACAAATACCTATATACTTTATATATATTATTGTGAGAGAGCAGTTAAGAGCATAGCAAGAAAAAAATAGTGAAGAGAAGGCAAATAAGCTTTAGTAGGTAATAAAGTACAAAAATTATATGTGGAAATGACAGTTTTCTTCTACCATAGATCTACAGTTTGGAAATTTGAGAATTCTCTTAACTTTAAACTTGTCTATAGTAGTAAATGACAAAACAAAAACAAAAAGTGTAATGAAGAGTAGAAAATAGTGCTGAGAGTTCTTATTCAACATGTATAAAACTTGATTTACGTGTTAGGTCAATGATCAGTAGCAAGTAATAATAACTAAAATTGAAAGCATTTGTTTTTCGAGCTTAGGAGCTAAAGAAAAAGGAGAAAGATTCATTGCCAGATAAAAAGGATAGCAAAAGAAAAAGAAACAGCTGTTATACTTTGAAATTTGTCCCCTCAAAATGCATTTGCGGTGGAAAAGCTAATCTCCAACACTGAAGAATGTGACTGGATTTGAAGACATGATCTTCACAGAGGTCATGAAGATACAGTGAGCTTAAGATGGGTTATACTTTAATATGACAAGTATACTTACAGAAAGGTAAAATTTGGAGATAGATACATACACAGAGAAATGCCTAGTGAGGACAAATGTATGAATCAGGATGATGCTTTATTTTTACAAGCCAAAGGAATACCAACAAAACTAATTCCTTAATCTTGGAATTCTAATCTCCAGAACAATGAGGCTACATATTTCTGTTGTTCAAGCTATTCATTTTTGTTCTTTTGTTCTGGCAGCATTAGCAAACTAATACAGAAGCTGCATGCAGTACACACAGCAAGTGCAAACAAGCCCAAACTTAACGACATAGTTTTCATAATGAACCAATTTTCTAAACCTTTACCTGAAAGTGAATAGTTATGATGCAATTTTAAAATGAAATATTACTTTTTATTCAAATAATGTTAAATTTGGCTATTATTATTTTTTCATTTAGTTTCTTTTTAATTTGCTTTATAGTGGGAACCAAGCCTCTACTCTGGTCTGACAGTCCATTCTTCTTACTTTTTGAATATTTTTATATGTGTGTATGAATATAAATCATGGTCAATTTCAGTTTTTGAGTTTCACTATGTTTATTAATATGGACACATTTTAAATTTATAATTTGTCTTAATTGTGTCAAAAAACACGTATGTGAAAATGTACATGAAATTAATTACAATTAATTATAAATATAATTATAAATATAAAATATATAATTATATATGTTAAATAATACATATAATTATAAATATAATTAATTATATTAATTAGTTATAAAGAAAGTAGCTGACACATGAATCAATTTATGACAAAAGTGATTGCTAGGAACTGGAGGCTCCTCTTGTGTCCTTAGCTAGTCATAGCTTTCATGCTACCCTCTAAAACCTATTATTCTAATTTTATGGTATATATTATTTACTTTTATTATTATTTATTTATTTATTTGTTTATTTTTTGGTACTTGGGATTCAGCCTAGCAGTGCTTAACCACTGAGGCACATCCCCAGCTCTCGTTATTTTTTATTTTGTGACAGGGTCTCACTAATTTGCTGAGGCTGGCTTTGAACTTGTGATTCTCTTGTCTCAGCATCCTGAGCCTGTGGGCTCAAACATGCCTCAGTATGCCCAGTCGATCTTTCTTTATTATTGTACATTCATGAATGCATTTCTAAGAAATGTTTTTAAATATGGTTTGCTTTCTATTTTCAAATAAATAGATGCATTATTTCTTATCATATTTCTCTAACTCTATACTATAGTTCTTTATGTGTCATATTTGTATATATTATACAATTATTTTAGTAACTGAGTAGAGAATTTATCTTTCCTAAAAGAAGAAAAAAATGAAGATTGTGTTTACATAACCATTTCTGGTATTTTTCTAATTTACTGAATCTCTTTTGTCTTATTCAAGGGGGAAAGTTACACAAGTATTTAGGAATGTCAATTGTACAGTGTGCTTCCCTAATTTCAAATCCAAGCCCCACCATGGCAATATAATTTTTAATAGATTTTTGATTATATATTTAAGTGACTTCATCATAGAAAAGTTAAAGTAGCCCCTCAAATATCTAATGGACATAAAGTGCAAATAAATTTCAATTTCTCTAAAAAATTTAATTGATGATAATTTCAGTAAGGAGAAATTGCTATTGTATTCAGTAGTTATTGAAAAATTTTAGGCTCTTTCAGAACAAAGTCCTAAAATACAAGATTCTAGAATGGATATCAATCCAGGATATAATCAAAGGAAACTGGGGAAAATCTATTTTTGTACTTTATTCATTTCTGAACTCTAAATCATACAGGCTTCAATTATTAAGTACTATGTGGGTTAATGTTTTGAAATGAAAGATTTGCCTCTTAATGTGAAATCTGCAGTTTATCATAAAGTTAACGAAGGTAATGTCCTTGGCTTAGTTACTCTCCAGAGAGCAAGATTTTTTCTTTTACTTTCTTTTTTTTTTGATATATACTTGGCAAATATTAAAGAGATAAAAGAAGAAAAATGTATTTCTCTATGAAAATATAATAGAATATTAATAAGTTAAAGTAATGCAGCTTCTCATAAAGTACTAAGCACTATGCTGAAAATTCAAATATTTCATAAGGAATCTCTTGTTTTTAAATCCTCATTATAAAATTGGAAACATATTCCTAAAATAAAAGTCTCCTAAACACAAAGTGACTTCCATAACAACCAAATATACAAAGAATATAACCATAAACATAATGAGCTGGAAAATAAAACGTTAAAACTTAATATACAAGAAACTATAGAATATTCACCATAAGTTTTCAAATTTTAAATGAAGAAAGCCCAAAACAAATATGTTCTTAATTTTAGCTAAAATATTTGCATTTTTTCACTATTAAGATTTATTGCTATTTTATTAAAGATCATAATTTTTATATATCTGTTATGCTGCCTCCCTTTTTGAAATAACTTTATTAATGATATTTTTAAATAAAATATAAGGAGACTTTTTTTTTGATACTAGGGATTGAACTCAGGGGTACTCAACCCCTGAGCCACATCCCCAGCCCTATTTTGTGTTTTATGTAGCAGCAGAGTCTCACTGAGTTACTTAGCGCCTCACCGTTGCTGAGGCTGGCTTTGAACTTGTGATTCTCCTCTCTCAGCCTCCCAAAATGCTAGGATTACAGGCATGCACCACCACACCTGGCTGGAAATATTTTTAATAATTTCAGAATTTCTAAATATTTTAAAGTTATTTCTTTTATTCTTTCTCCTGTTTTTTAAACATGTAGCTTTTATATTCCTTTATGCCCTCTTAAGAAGCTGGTGGGAAAACAAGGTCACAGCATCCATCAGGGCTGGGATTCTCTGTGGAAGTTGCAATTGAGGCAAATTTTTACTGACTTTTTCCCCTTTGCAGTGCCTGGAAAAATGAAAGCAGAAGTAATAGTGTAATTATGGTAAGAAAAAGCAGTCCAGTGAAAGAATTGATAAGCTTAATTAAGTTATTAGGTAACTGGATATAGTCCACCTACCCAGCAGATGCCAATAGAGATAACTTTCACAAATAATATATACTGCATTGGGAACTACTTAGGTTTATAGAAATAATTATCCCATGTATTTGTATCTTGAAATTCATAGGTACCATTTTGATAAAAATTTTGTCCCAATTAATTTGTACAAAGGAAAGTGATTGGTTGTTTACGGGATATCAGTATGAAGCATTCAAGGTATGATTATATTTAGGATCATCTCAGCCAACTAGATTTACATAAAAAAGTATAGAATATGTAAAGTACTCCTGTCTCCCAAGGGGTAGGTGTCTGTATCTGTGGCAAAGTAAATACAATTGCAAATAGGCCTCTGAAAGG
This sequence comes from Geosciurus inauris, assembly GCA_004024805.1. Classification (NCBI taxonomy): domain Eukaryota; kingdom Metazoa; phylum Chordata; class Mammalia; order Rodentia; family Sciuridae; genus Geosciurus; species Geosciurus inauris. The sequence goes on along the minus strand of PVHX01006541.1, from coordinate 82,796 downwards.
GTCCTTTGTTATGATGTAGTGGAAAAAGATCAATTTAACTTGAAATGTTTTAAGGTTGAAGGAAATTACTTTTGAAATTTAATTTACTTTTGAGTAAAAATCCAAAGGAATTCCAAGTGATAACAAAATAATTCCCTATAATCTCAAGACAAACATAGATATTTGTAGAAAACCAGAGGTTTCCAAAGGAAGGAGAGTACATAATCAGCAATCAAAAACAAGATTGTGAGATTGTGCCTTGATTTGAGTGAGGGAATGTCATAGATTCTGGAGTTCTTGCAAGAATGTAAAGACTATCAAAGAGGAACATTTTATGAGAGGAGAAGGAAGAGTCCAAACAATGTGAGACTTATTATGGAAAGCTGTATTTGCAATGGAGGAGTGAGTTGTATGGATGACACAGATGAAACTGGAAAGGATAGAGAAGGAGAAGCAAAGGAATAAAAATATTGAGACTAGAAATTGGACAAGGGAATTCTATGAGTTCATGTTCCAAAACCTCGGGCAGAGGCTGATCATTTTGTGATATTCACTTTTAGTCCAAAATTCTTGGAAAAGCCTTCTACCCCATGGCACAATTTCTAGGGCCTCAGGAAAAGAGTCCCTAATTAAGGTTTCCATTACAGTGACTTCCATTTAGAGAAGATTTTATATTTTTTCAGGTGGACAACAAGAATCTAGTATTAGATCTCCTGAAGCTTGGCAGCATTGTTAGTGGAAAGGAAGGAATGTAACCCTCCCTCAATAAGATTCAGATTAATTTCCTGCTGACATGAGAGAATTATATTTGCAATTTTCAGGTTGTGAACTGGTTTGGAAAGAACTGTAGGAAAAGCAGTATTGGCCTGTCCATGATAAATGTTGAGTGTAATTAACAAGTTCTTACAGTATTTTAGGAATAAATATGTTGACCAGGTTGTAATCTTTGAATACACACATAGAATAGGGAATTCTCATAAGTCATCCAGGTATTATTTTGCATAAGTAATATTTGTGTGACCAACCAAACAAACATCAACAGGTGATCAGGGCTAAGGGTAATACCTTAGGCCATGGGATGCTGAATTCTAGTGGCATCAAAATAGAACTAGTTCTAGAGATATATAGCACAGTGGAATAACTACTATCTATAGTAATCTCATGTATTTCAAAATAAATTAAAGATGAGCATCTGAGGAAAATAAAATTCTAAATACCATGGTATAATCATTCACATTGATAAATGTATCAAATTACCAGATTTTATGTCATATATATACAGATATTATGTGTCAATTCAAAATATCATAAAACAGCAGTAATTGTAATAGTTCCTTAGTTTGTAATATCACTCAAGATGAACAGAGATGATAGGGACAATGTAATTTTTGAATAAAAGAAGAAACACGGACTTTCTTGGATGACTTTACCAATGAAATGTGGTGCTCAATCATTTGAAAGAACCAGAAGAATTTTCCCTATGCAGTACACTTGTAACTAAAATTTAGCAGTGTCAATGCCCCTTTTATGTAGAAAGAGTATATAAACTAGAAAGAGACCATGCATATATGAGAGTAAGAACAAGTTCAGATCCTGCTGGAAGTGTTTATTTTTCTTGCCCCAACTTTTTAGCATTAACAGGGTTATATTTTTGACACAGTGAGTAAACATCATTTGTTCTAGGTAAGGATTTGCCTACCAGTGTCACCAAGGAGTAATTTTATAATGACCAGACTAAATTTCAGTCTAAGAGAGACACAGCAGACTTGCAAGTGTCTCCAAAAGTCTATTTGCGTAAAAAATACATACAATTGATTCCTCTTGGACTTCTCTTGTTTAAGGATTTTGAAATGAAAAGTTTGTTTCCTCAATTAGGACATCAAGTGGTAAGTGGAACAGATTAAAGTTCTTATCTGACAGTTGTTAGAGTGAAACAGCTTTATGAGCTTTCAGTTTAGTGTATCTATCCAGTGTCTTTCCTTTTGTTTCAAGGCTTTTGTGGAGGGTATGAACATCTAACTAAAGTACAACTATTTACCTTGGCATTAACAAAGATGCTAAGAGGTTACACAACTGCTTTCCGTATATAATTGGTGTTCATAATATGAATGTGCTGCTATAAATCCTCTAATTTTCCAAAACATATAGAATCCATACTATCTCTAAAGTGTATCTGCTTTTATGCAGCTGTCAATTATGTTATCTTCAGCCAAAGACTGACTGGCTTTTGTAAAAGCTACAAATTCAGCATGTAAGCTGACTTTGAATAAAACAGCTAATAACAATTTTCAAATAGCTTTTAAAAATTTAAAATGATGCATTATACTTACAATTTTTTCCCTAAGCTGTTGAGATTTGAACCCCTCAACAGGGAAGGTAAGTCTTGGATTTTTAAGTAGGAAGGTCAGGATTTTTAGTTTTGAAAGGTCAGGGAGGGAACGTTGAGACTTGAGTGGGAATTAGAGTCATGAGATGGTTTTTCATTTGGAAGAGGGAGGAAAGTGGCACGATTGAAATTTCGTAAATGGTGGATAGTTACAAGAGGACAAAGAACAACTTTACGAAAGACAAGTTAAGAGGCTGTAAATTTTTATGTGTCTTCAAATGTTCAGACCATGATTCAATACAAGGCCAGCTGTTGCTTCAACTAATTTTGGAGTTGCCTCTACTGCTCACAATAAGAAAGAAAAATTTGAGCTACAGAATTTAGGGTAAGACTGATTTCCATTGTGTTTTTGACCTAGGATCCCAAAGATATGCCTTTCTCTTTCCTAAAGAAATAGAGAAAAGAGCAAAAGATAATTAGGAAACCCTAAAAGGGTTTTCCTTTGCTTTTCCTAAGCAAAGGAAAAGGAAGTCTTTATGAATCTGAATGTTCTTATAGAAGGTGAGTCCCATCTTCAGTAGCTCAGAAAATCATGGCAAAAATTGACATATGGGGGCTGGGATTGTAGCTCAGTGGTAGAGCGCTTGCCTCGCATGCGTGAGGCCCTGGGTTCGATCCTCAGCATCACAAACAAGGCAATAAAATAAAGACATTGTGTCCATCTACAACTAAAAAAAAAAATTTTAAAAAGAATTAATATATGGGATTACATCAAATTAAAAAGTGTTCGCACAGCAAACAAAATGATCAATAGAGCAAGCAGACATCTACAGAATGTAGGAAAATCTTTGCAGCTATTCATCATTGAATAGGCAAATTAGCTTCACAGACCCTTCTCAAAAGGAGTAAAAGTAACCAAAAAATACATGAAAAAATCCTAAAAACAAAAACTCAACATCTTTTTCCATAAGAGAAATTCAAGTCAAAACTATACTCCAGTTAAAATGGCTATCATCAAAAACCAAAAAAACAACAAATGCTGGTGAGGTTGAAGGGAAAATGGAACCCATATACATAATTGATTGGAAAGTAAATTAGTATAGCCACTAGGACAAATACATGGAGGTTTCTCATAACACTAAAAGTATAATTACTATATGATCCAGCTATATACTCTTAGGTATATGCCTAAATGAAACAAAGTCAGCCTGCCAAAGAGATAAAAGCATACTGATGTTTTGTGGCAATATTCACAATAGAGAAGATGTGGAATCAGGCTAAATGGCCATCAATGGTGAATTGATAGATGAAGTGTGGTATATATACACAATAAAGAATAAAAGCCATGAAGAAGAATGAAATCCTTTCAATTACAGAAAAATTAATGGAACTGGAGATAATGTTGCTAACCAAAGTAAGCCAGACTCAAAAGTTAAGTATTGCATATTTTTTCTCATAAATGAAATTTAGGGAGGGAAAAGATGATAGGAAAGTAGAAGTGGGGCTATTAGGGAGAGGGAAGAGGACTGTGCAAGTGCAGAAGAGAGTTGAAAGGTTATAGGGAGTGTGGATACAATTAAAGTAGGTCACGTGTACATATAAAACCCATTATTTCATATAATTAATATGTGCTAAAATCATATTTTAAAAAGAAAATGGTCCCATTTTAGAGATTCAGATATGATATTATGCCATAGAAAAGGGATGCTCTAGTAGAGAATTTAAGAATCCATATTTACAATAGCCAATCAGGCCTGGAAAGCATCCAAACAACGTGATGGTTTCAGGAAAGGGATCATTAAGATTGTTTCAATATATCCTGGGGATAAAGTCTTGTTCTTAGAAAAAATATCATTGCTAAATGATACATTTTTGGAATATAGATCTCAACATTTTGCCTGAAATATTTTGCCACTTCTGAGCCAAAACTTTTGATAAGTATCGCTATCTTATAAAAATTACTAAATATCATATAACAAAGACAGATATTCTGCATACTGAATGAAGATTGAACTGTCAAGGAAGACTGAATCTTTAGATTTGCATTTAATATCCTGGAAAAAAAAATAAGTGGAAACTCCTGTAAATCTCTGACATATGGATGTTGTTGATTTTCCCATATAAGTGAAAACTGATACTGGGAGTTGGGGTCAAGAGGTATGCTGAGAAAAGCAGAGCCTAAGTCAAAAACAACTAAACCACTTTGAAACTATGGAAGTTAGAAGGGTATCAGATTTGGGAGCAGAAGTGGTCTGAGTTCTAAAATTGTACTTAGGGCTCACAAATTTTAAACCAGTTGCTAACTTTTTCTCTTAGGCTTTTTAGTAGGTAAAATGGTGTGTGGCAGAAGCTAATAGTATAACAGGGTTTTTGAAATATAGGTTTGAAGGCTTAAATCTTCTCATGTTTTGTTTCTTTTGTACTGGAGATTGTACCCAGGGGCACTTAATCACTAAGCCACATCCCTATCCCTTTTTATTTTTTATTTTGAGACAGGGTTTCACTAAATTGCCTATGCCAACCTTGAACTCATGATCCTTCTGCCTCAGCCTCCCAAGTCATTGGAATTACAGGAATGTATCACTGCACCTGGCAATTTCCTCATGATATAAAGAACACTTTGGCAGTTTAGGGAGGAGCATAAAATGATCTACATCTATTTTTAAGGGCTCTGTTTCTCAGTTATGCCCTGCTTCTATCATTCCTGCAGCTCAAAGTGAATTAGGCTTGAAAGTGCACATGTTTTGAACGTTGGGGGCTTGGAGAACTATGAAAGGGACACAAAAACTGAGTTGATTGATTAGAGCTTTCAGAGAGCAAAGATGGATGAGAAGTGGTTTAGAACTTCATGGGTTATTTACCCCCTCAGGTGAACATGAAATATTAACATTCTAACTAGAAAGTAGGCTTCTTTTTAGCAGATTAACAGAAGTTATGGATCTTAACAAAAAGCTATTTGGGACATCATGAGGACTAAGCACCAATAAGAGGAAATCATAAGGTAAATTACCTTTCCCAACCTCAGATATCGTTTGTGTACGCTAAAGTATTATAGTGGGGAGTTGTGAAGCATTAAGAGTAATGTAGATGGTTTTGGTGTTACCAGAAAGCTAGTGAGGTGCCATTGGTTGTGATTTTTATTTCCCCTAGGGTATTTAAGAGTATTGAGTGCAGACAGGAACACATTTTCCAGAGCGGAAACACTAAGACTTTGATGATTGTTACATTCTTCTTTCCTTGGGGCATTATTAGTACAATATCCTTTTCCTCTGCAAGATCTACAGGGATATCTATTAAATATTTTGTTGAATGGCTGTCCTAAGGTTTTAGAATGATGTTTTTCAAGTGGTTTAAGAGTCAGGAATTTGTATTTTTTAAATCTAGCTACATCGGCTTGTATATCCTCATGTTTTCATTTAAAATCACTGGTTTCAGAAAGAGAATGTTTGAGTATTAATGTAATGTTTTTAATTGCCTATCTCAGTTTTGTACCAAGTCCACTAACAATGCTAATAATCAAAATTGATTGTGAAGTTATGTAGAGTTCGACTTGAATAATTTACAGACATTTTCTAGATGACATGTATAATTAGAAATTTATTCATTTCTTTGTAAATCTAAACTTTTGTATTTTTCACCAATTATACATGGGAAGGTTATAGGTACAGAATCTACGAATTCTTCTCTAATTTAGTTTTCTTCTTGACAGACCTTGACAACATTTTGATTTATTTGTAAGTTGTTATTTATTCTGATGGATTTGGCTCTTTTCAAACCATAAAAAGTCATCTCTAGAACCTGCAAGTACCTGGACCAACTGGTGGGAGGACAAAATCTCAGACTATACCCTAAAACTAAAATGAATTGGTAGAAAAGTTTTTTATGTTCTTATGAGGATCAGGAATTCCTTATTTATTGCATACATGTCACACTGACACAAAAAATTAAAAATGATCTATTGGAGAAAAAGTAAGAAGTAATAAGTAAGAAGGTTATGAGATACCGTAACTGAGGTCACAGTTCACTATGGGGAATTGAGAAGCTGAAAGGATTATATAGGGTCTAGAAAATAGAGGATAAACAACAGTTGAGTCAGACACAATATGGTGATAGAGGTAGAAACACATTAGAAGAGCAGGAGAGAAAGGAAGGTCCAATGTCAAGGGCAAGGTTGTATTAGATTTTGGAGGAAAAAAAGTGTCATTGGAGGAAAACAAGTAGCCCTTTAGTGACAGAGTAGATTTAGATTAGGAATACTGAAATTTTGGAAGAAGTTGCTTAAGATTTGACTGGAAGAACTAACCTTTGGGCTTCTTCATACAAAGAAAAAAATAAAGCATTGATTAAAAATGTTTCTGGACTGCTGAGTTTAAAGACTCTTCAATGGTAGACTAACTTGGGATGGTCATAAGCACCATAACATGACCATTGCAATTCTAAATTATCATTAGTAAATATTTTGTCAGTTTGAAGAAATTGTACAGAATTGGTTTCATAGCAGTGAACATATAGTAATCTCTTGTAACTAAAGGAGAGTACCCAGTGGATTAACAGTTGTTACAGGATGAACAGTTGTTACAGAATGAGAGAAAGGTGTTAGATAGAAAATTGTATTTCATGTGCAACCTCTACCTGGAGACAAAGTAGTCTCTTGCCATTTTTTGCTGAGAAGCAGAAGGACTTGCTCGTGGCAGTTCCTGGAGAAAGAGTTGAGAAATATCAGAAAGACCTCACAAAGGATCTGGATATTACCGTTTGAAAGTCAAGGTGTAAGTCTCCATTTGAAGAGGCAAGAAGATTTCTTCCTAGGAAGATTTTCTCTTTATTAGACAAGATCAAGAAAGAATTCTACTCAACAAAATCATAAATTAAATCCTCACTCAAAAGAGCAATACTAGTTCCATTCAGAAAGATTCTCACTCAACCTAAAAAAAGTAGGGAAATGTCTTTCCAGAGACAAAAGAATAAAAAAAGAGTCCTTCTCAGATAGTAAATAGCTGAGAGGAATCCCATTTAATAGAATTAAAATGACTCCCTAACATATAACTAAGGCCAGAGCACTGGATTATGAGTTGTGATTGATCACAATGGATCTTTATTTTCCAAGTCAGTAAGATGTGAAGACCCAAATAATATGGCTAAAGGTTTGGGTGAAGCATCAGGTTCCATGCCGCCTTTAGTACTATGCCTTTATCAGAAACTGTCAAATAAAAATAAATTCTGACACAGGAAAAGGGTTTATCCAAAAGAAATATTATTCCAATAGGGAGAATTTTCCAATCATTGAAGTCTTCAAGTTTCTCAAATTCAACCAGAATAAGATTTTTCACTTACAAGCTAAAACCAGGGGAAGCAGAGATAAGCAGAAATTTTCCCAGGGAAGTTGGTGAAGCAAGAGGAGAATATCTGTGGGGTGAGAAAAGAAAAGGATCTAACTCTATCAAGAGGATTCCCAGAAGAAGTTGACAAGAGGGATATATGTTTTTAGTACTTTCTCAGGCTTGATGGAAAGCAGAATCCAGGGACTTGTTGGTGAGAGAGAAGGCTGTCTGAAATTCATTCAAGTGCAGAGGGTAAAAAGCATTAACTATGAACATTTGGTCAGTATCTTCCCTGTTTCATCTTTCTTTTTATAAGCACTCTGTAAAGCACTCCATCAGGCTGCATGGAGCCTGATGCTTCACCCAAACCTTTAAGCACTCAATGCCAAGCCACCCATAAGTTCTGTGATTTCTATGACTACCATGATTGTCAAAGTGAGTGAGATCTGCAACAAGTTGATCTCCCTTAACTTACAATACACTGGTCTACCAGGACACTACATCAAGGGTGGTGAAGATGTGGATTGTCCATCTCCCATTTCTTACAAGTAAGGAAATCATTTTGTGTCATCAAAAACATAACCATACAATTTCATAGCCCCCACCCCTTCTTGAGTTTGTCTTGGAGTCATTCCTAGTGTGAATGGCTTTCTTAGACAAATAACATGAAATACACAATTATATTTATGTCTTTTTAAAACTTAATGACTATTTATAGAGGCATGGAAATTATCATGGTAATACCCAGTAATGTGTATGATGGCATAAAGAGTCTTAGAATATTTAATAATTCTTACCATCCCCAGACATGAGGGGCCAAGGAGAGTAATAGCATGAAATCATGAAAATATAGGACGTTGACTAAATGTATAATGGAGATAATCAAAGGGGAAAAATTATTTTTTCCCAGCTGCCATTCAAATTTCTTTTTGTACATCCCTCTACATGATTTTTAAAAGAAGTCAGAGTTCAGTGCAAGGGATAGTGAGAGAACATAGTCATAGATATCAGCCTCCCAGAATACAAATCAGGGCAGGGCAGAAAACTCATCTGGGTAGTTGTTAATAGAGAATAATCTACATAATGGGCAAATATCTTAATATTCACTTTGTCATTTTTTACCTGACAATTTACTGTGAAAATTTTTCAAACACAAAGGAAGGGAAAGAATTGTAGAATGAACATACACAGTATCTTGATACTACAGTATTTTGATACTTACACAGTATTTTGATACTTTTGCTGCGTCAAGTATTGAGTCATCCACCCACCTTATTTTTGCATTTCAAATATGATCACATATATTTCAGTATATGTCAGCACTAAACTGCATGCTTAGCTGTTCAACAATAAACAATCATTGATTATAAATCAGATTTTTAGGTAAACTGATTTTCAATGAAATAAATCTTAAATATATGATCCATTGAATTTTTACAAATGTCTATACTGTGAAACCTGGAGTTTGACCAAGATGTAAAATAATGTTATACTCATCCAGAATTATTTCAATTGTGATAAAAGGAATGCTATTTCCCCAGAACAATAATGAAGAATTGGAAGATTAGCATGAGGGAAAAACTAAAATAAAGGCAGCATTGGAAAAATATATGCACTTGGAATCATTTTTTGCGATAAATATTTTTTTAAATTTTTCAGAATCAATACACTTTATAATACTAACACACGAGGCCTACGATGTCACCATAGTATGACCCTGTGTAGGAAACATGGGAACAGAGACAGAGAAAACATGAAACAAAAGCATACAGCTCCTCAGTAATTCAGACTTTCTCGAAATTGTTTGGTTCCATTTATAGTAATAAGACATAATGATCTGTGAAAGAATATGAAACATAATTATCTATAACAAATTCACCACTGCTATTGCATGGTGTATCAAAATGCTTTTTATTGTTCTTTCTTAATTTGTTTCTTTAAATTAGTAACCATTTAGGAGGAGGTGCTGGGGATTGAACCCAGAGCCTTGTGCATGTTAAGCAGGTATTCTACCACTGAACTACATACCTACCATTAAATTAGTAATTTTCCTAATGAGAGTAAAGGGCAGGGTTGATTCCAGGCTTGTGAGCCTCATTTAATATTACATATTATATATTCACAAAAATACAATTTAGGTAACATTATCAATACATTTTAAATTATAATTAGAGATCACAAATCTAAATTATTTCTGTATATTCCAAAAACATATGCTGCATACTTAATCCTTTTTCAGTGGAATGAATGTTAAAGAAGTATTTTGTAAACATTGTCTTTTTCATCTTTATTCCATATACTTCTCATGTGTGAACTAGATAGCACTGAATAAAAATTTTGAAATATTGATATTCAGAGGTGAGGCTCTTGAGAAGGATTGGATTATGAGGACTCTGATTTCAACAGTGAATTTATCCATTGGTGGATTCATAATTTGATGATATTAGTGGGAGGTGGTGAAAATATTAGGAGGTAGGACCTAGTTGGAGGAAATCTGTCACTGAGAGTGTTCCCTAGAAAGGCATTTGCTCCAATGGAGCAAGCTGACCATGGACTGAAACCTCCAGAAAAATGAGCCAAAATAAATCTTTTCTCCTTTAAATTATGTTTCTTCTATTTATCAGTAATGAAAAGCTGAATAACACAGAACTCAAGGTAACATCAAGGTTAGTTTCTCTGCTTTGTAGATGGATTATCTTTTATTTGTGTCTTCACAAAGTCTGCCCTCTGTGACCGTCAATGTCTGAAATTCTTCTTCTTAAGAGGGCACATCATACTGCATTAGGCCTACATTAATGGTCTCATTTTAACTTAATTATCACTTTGAAGACCATATTTTTAAATATAGTTAAATTCTTAGGTATTAGGAGTCAAAATTTCAACATAGGATTTTAAGAACAAAACTTAGCCCACAACAATATCCATTGTCATTGCAAATCCTATACCAATCACATGCAACAATAAACTAGAGAAGACCAAATAACACATCTATAGCTATAAGTTTTCTAATATTACCTTGCATAGAACTTAAAAATATGTATTCACATTCGCATATACATATACACTCATACTCAGAGATAATTTAATTTATTAAAAAACTACTCTCATTCTCCACTACTCTTTTAAAGTTTTTCAGTGCTACTTTTTTGGGGGGACGTCAAAGATTGAATTCAGGAGCACTCAAACACTGAGCCCCAGCCCCAGCCCTATTGTGTATTTTATTTAGACAGGGTCTCATGGAGTTGCTTACTGCCTCACCCTTGCTAAGGCTGGCTTTGCACTCTCGTTCCTCCTGTCTCAGCCTCCCAAGCTGCTGGGATTATAGGCTTGCACCACTGCAACCCAGCTTTAGTGCTACTTTTAAACTGATGAAATAGTATCATCTCAAATTAATAAAAAAATGATCCTAGGGTTATTAACTAACATCATACCAAGTAAATAGCAAATCTAATTATAGAATATGGCTTATAATTTGGGTAATACTTATCGAAATTTTATTTTCATTTTTATGTTCATAAAATTGAGAAAATACCTTGGTTTCTTTATTTGGATAATTGTTCAATTATTCACTACAATTTAAATGTACAGATTATGACTTAGATATCACCAATGTGGAAATATCTATCTCCGTAGATACCAAACAGAAAACAAACATTTATCCCCTCCTTGACTATTTGAGTTATGGTGAAAAAAATTATTGAACTGTTAACATTCTCCAGAGAACAAAACTGTATGTTCTCAAAGGTATATGGCTGGAGTAATTTTTATGTTGAATTTGGAAACAGTACAAATCTCTGAAAACATTGGGCCAAGAAAATTGGATATGGCCTAACAGGCAGAGAGGACCCAAAGGTATTATTTACAGCATTTCTTAATATGTGAATTTTTCAAGCATTTGGCTATGATCAAATATATTTGGAATGCAGTTTGCCTGCTATCCTGTAAACAACTACTTGAGTAAATCTACTCTCAAGGGTTTTATCTGAACAAAATCAAACAAGCACACAAAATTTCAAAGAAAATCTCCAACTGTTTTGAAATATACTTATAATTTCATATTACAATTTTATTCAAGATTTAGAAGTTAACAATTCATGGAAGTTCAATCTTTCTTATTGGACACTCTAAAATTGTGTTTCATGGAAATTTTCCTGAACTAATGTTTTATTTTTCCATACTATCCAATAATTTTCTCTTTTAATTATAAACAAAAAATACATGGTATATGCCCAAATCTCAATATATATATACATAGACATATATATACATATATAACATTTAATCTCTATTGTTTTGAACATAGGAAAAATTTCATTATATTTTTCACTTTTTGTGAGACTTCTAATTTATTAAAATGTATAGTTAAATTTATGAAATAATAAATTACATTTAAGTTTAATATTCACTATGATACCATATATTGAATATTTAGTGTAAAACATATGGATGCTTTAAATCTTTAACTATTTCATTCACAATATAATACTTTAGTCAGTATTGAATATTTAATATAACTTCATTAAAAAGATGTTGGTAATTTCTTATAATTTTTCTTTCAGTACAACACTTAATTAATGTGATTGAAATCATCCTAACATAGATTAAATAATTAAGGTTTAATACTTTGGTTATGAAATATTAATTAGAATGTTTAAAAATTCAAGGAGGTGAACTTGGTATCAGTAAGGATTATAATCAAATTTTGTTTTCATCAGTTTAGTGTTATTGAGGTTGGAGGGGATGAGCTATGGTAATGAATTAAGAAGATCAAGTACCCAAAATGCTGAACTTTAACTTAGCTATCAATACATTTGCTCCTTATTTTGGACAAAGATGCTCCAAGGATACAAAAAGTTTTATTAATAGTTTATGAGGAAAAACAATTTAACAAATCATTTAAAAATTACCTGGAATCCACGTACAAGCAAATACAAAACTCAAAGTATGGCTTATTATAAACTGAAAACTCCATAGGAGCATTACAGAAGAAGGTTCTATTATATGAATGTAAAGTCTATGGAATAGGATAACAGGGAAAGAAGTCAGACATGTTACAGTTTTAAAAAAAAGACGGTGCAAAGACAAAATGATTTGTAAAAACTCTCGCTTACTCTAAACTAAACATTTGTCTCAAATGATTAGTTTTTACCTCTAAGATCATTGTTTTTTTTTTTTACTTTTTGTGTCAAATAATGTAAAACAAATCAACAAAATAGTGATATGATTCTGCATTTGAGTTTAAACTTGAGATTATATTGTTTGTATAGTTCTGTTCAATTTTGTGACATATTTTACATCAGAATTATATGAGATTTTAAGGATAAACCAGTCTGAGTCCCAAATAGTTTAAATAACTTTCCAAGATAAATGATATTTTAGTGTTTTAATGCTGTGTTAATAAATGTGATAAATTGCACATAGAAAACAGACAATAAATCAGTTTCAATATAATATATAAATAGCTAATCAATATTGTTATATTTAACAAAATGGGATATCAACAGTATTTTTTATTGTAATGATTCTAGATATATTTCTTCACTACTTACTGGTTTTATTGTTATGTTATATTATATGTCATCATTTAACAAACTAGATGGTTTACATAATTATTATTCGTAAAAGAGAATTCCAGCTTCTTGAGGCAGATTTTTTTTCTTCTTTATTCATTAGTATATTGTTAGTGTCTAGAATAAAGTCAGGCACAAGATAGACACTTCATACATATATGTTTGTTTGTCTCAACTGTAGAAAAGGGTGAATGTAAATATCGAAGATGAGGTTTCATGGGGTTTTGCAGGTCAGAGATAAATTCAAAGTTTTAGAATTTTGAAGATGCACTGAAATTACTTTTATAAGAAGTAATGCCTCCTGAACTTGTTATTGATTTTGTGGCTAGTTAACTGGAAGATCTTATTGCCTGCAGACTAACCACAGTATCTGTGGATTATGTTCTGTGAAGTTTGAAAAGACTGCAGTCACATTCTTCTACATAGGACTTTGATGACACAAGTTTATAGACAATAACAAAGTCTCCCAAGACAGATCGAATAGCACATAGATCTGTAGCACATGAAGAATCATCTTTATTTCTCACAGACACTGTTCTCTGTGGCCAGTAAGTTTATGTACAGATAATCTCTTTTACTTCTAGATAGAAAACAGAGTTATTTCTCAGTGATTCACATAATCTATTAACAAAGAGAGTCCATTTAGTGAAGTGATAATTAGATTAGTCAATTTCTGCTGAAGTCTGTGTTCTCAGATTATGTTGCACTTCTATTTCCCTAAACTGTGTTTTCTGAGTCTCCCCCTTATTTGTAGCGTTTATGGCTCTATAATGTAATCATAATAACTATCATTGATTTACGTTGTATATCTTGCATAAAGTAGACTAATCTTGTTGAAAAAACATCTTCAGGGAGAACAGAATATGATACTGGAAGTCCTTATGCAAAAAGGGCTCTGGTGGATATTCAAAAAGATGAACTTTATCTGTTAGTGCCCAGTCTACTTTCTGACAAGCAAGAATCAGACAAGATGAGCAATGTCTTCAGATGCTAGAAGATTCCAGTTGAATAGGGAATGGAAGATATTTTCCATTCTCGGTGATATCATTCATCATGAATTGGAAGAAAAGAGGAACAAGAGAATACTCATGAGCTACCAAGAATCTTCCCTGGTTTTCTTCAAGGTTTCTAGTTCACTACTCAGTTAAAAAATAAAATTACATAAAAGAAAAATAAGTGAAATAAATATAGATGCGAAGTTGGAAAAAAAAAAAGTTATCTCTCAGAAATTTGTCATATTTCCTGTCTTTCCACAGGATGAACAAATGGGAAACCTGGTCCCATCCTGCCAAAGGAAGGAAATAAAATAAAGCCTTATTTTATCCAAGCTCTTTTGACTAGGCTGCAATGAAATGACCACCTTGGCTCAGAAATTGGTCCAAATTCCTGGCTGTTTTTTGAACTGGTCCATTTGATGAACTCCTTGTTTGCATTTTCTACCTGCTAATCTTCCACATTAGAAGCCTGACTGAGGGATAGATAGATAGATAGATAGATAGATAGATAGATAGATAGATAGATAAATAGATAGAACTGGATCTGTAGTACATGAAGTATTGTCTTTATTTCTTGCAGACACTGCAGTCTGCAACCCAAAAATTCTAGGCAAGATAATGTATAGATAATCTATATCTACATCTAGTAGATACATATATATATCTTTTGGATAAAGAAAGAACTTCCATGGCAGTTTTAAGAGAATAATTTACAGATTTTTTAACTTTCATTCCTATTTTTTTTTTTTTTTGGTACCAGGGATTGAATTCAGGGGCACTTGACCACTGAGCCATATCCCCAGCCCTATTTTTTGTGTTTCATGTAGAGACAGGGTCTCACTGAGTTGTTTAGTGCCTTGCCTTTGCTGAGATTGGCTTTGAACATCGTGATTCTCCTGTCTCAGTCTCCCAAAGTGCTAGGATTACAGGCGTGCCCCACTGTCCTGAACTTGAGCTGCATCTGAATTCTCCTGTTGTCAAGCCCTCATGCAGATTCTTTTTTACCATTCTTTTGCACATTCACCTTCTTACGCTCTACAAAAGAAAGCATACTTCTTAGGCATCCTGATACTATAGTGTATTGTATTGTTAGTAAAACCTCAGGGTGCCAAACCAATGTGGAATTAAAAATAGAAATATTCTGTTAGTGAAGCATCTTTAATGGAGGCTCTAAAATGTGTTCAGAGCTTTTTCTTATTCTCTGTTTTAGGTATTTATTATAAATAGAAAAATGACATTAGAAATTGTCTATTTCGCTCATTTCATGTATTTGGAATTCACATGCATTGCAAAGTTGTGTAGCAGGAATAGAGACAATCTTTCCTTTTCTGCCCACCAACTATTATTACCAAATATAACACTTACAAGAGAGAGTCCCATGATAGTACTGTATACAACATTGCAAATAAATACCGCAGAGGTGGCAGTCTCTATGCCTTATTAGAACAGGAATAGTTAAAAAATTTTTAAAGTAGCTGAAAAATAAGACTTCTCCAGTAATAAGTATGCCCTTTCTTCATTTTTACCATTCTATATAATAAGTAAATATTTCTATAGGCTTTCATTTGCCCATATCTCTCTGCGGTTTTTATTTGCATATTTTCTTGATTTCTAGGTGGAGGAAGTGAAAATTTTCATGTGTAATTCCAGTGGACCAACACTCCAGTTTTATATATGGAATGAATTTTCCACAGATATAGATGGGTACATAGATAGAAAGGTAGACAGATAAATACAGACAGATGCAGATATATTTTTGCATCTATATAAAAATAAAATTATATATATTATTGTGATTTTGTTTATATTACTAGCAGAAATATTTTCATGAGACTTTATCCAAAGTGTGGATAAGAAACAGAATATACTAAACTGCTGGTTACCAAAGGCTAAGAAGGACAGTGCAGAGAAAAGAAAGAGAAGTTAATTCAGGGGTACAAAGTTACAATTTGACAGCAAGAATAAGTCCTGTTTTATTACACAATGACTTGACCATAGTTAACAGTATCATAATGTCTATTTCAAAAAAATTAGAAGGAATTTTAAATGGTTTCAACACAAAGCAATTTTGAATTTTGAGGTAATGAAAATGCTAATTACTCTAACTCCATCATTGCATAATATGTACGTGTATTGAAATACCACAATGCACACTACAAATATGTGCAATCATGACATGCCAATTTAAAAAATGAAGAAAAAAAGAGATTTTTCAGAAACAATATTTTCAGAATCATGCCTTACCCAGGCAGTCGGCTCCTGCTTAATGAAACTGTTTTTGTTTGGTTAATTCATTCAGAGTTAATTTTTTTTTTTGTCATGAGATATGTTAGTCATTTCCCATGGCCTGTTTCATTCATCTTTGTGTCACTGTGTCACTGTGACCAGAAGACCTGACATGAAAAACTTAGAAGAGGCAAAGTTTATTTTGGCTCATGGTTTCAGAGGTTTGATTCATGGTCACCTAAATCTATAGCTCTGGATCTGAAGTGAAACAGATGATCACGGCAGAAGGAAGTAGCAGAAGAAAGCTGTTCAGTTCATAACATCCAGGAAGGTGGGGGTGGGGGGGAGAAAAAAGAGAGACAAGTGCCAGGGACAAAACATAAACCCCAAAGGCTTGCCGGCACTAGCTTCCTCCAGCCAAAACTTACCTGCCTATAATTACCACTCAGTTATTCTATTAAAGTGAATTAATTCACTAATAAGGTTACAGATCTCAAAATCTAATCCTGTCACCTTTGACTATTTCTGTATTATCTCACACATGAGTTTACAGGGACACCTCATATATAAACTATAACATGGCAAAATTATAATAACCCACTTCTGACAGCACTGGGCCTTTCTCTCTCAGCTTGTGGTTCTGATTCTGACCTCTTAGTATGGAGAAAAAACATTCCTGGGACACTCAACTTTTTTCTTTTGTATTTGTTTTGACTTCCCTTTATCTACCAGGAATATATGGAGATGACATTAATGGTCCTCCAAATTTCAGAATAATTGAAGTAAATACAAATTCTCTGTGAAAAAAATTTTGATGTGCATATTAGAGGAGATTAGAGGAGAGAGACACATTAAAACTAAAAAGATTAAGATAGCAAGCATTTTGACAAGAAAGCTAAGATATTTATTTAGGACTTCATTAGTATCTGACCTTAATTGGCATAGGAATGAACAAATAAGTGGGAGGTTTAAAATTAATATATATATATATAAACATATTATATATTAATACATACACATTCTGTACTTCATTTTACACCAACAGTGCCCCTGAACATTCAGTTGCACATTTATTTTCAATTTATCTGTAGAGAGAATTTCAGATTTAACAACCTATGTGCAGAAAGAAATTTGAAGGTTCTAGAAAATAAAACACAATTAATTAATGTAATTAATTCTTTAGGTAGATACTATAGGAAATGCTTGAAGAATGTATTTAAATTTTCAGAGGGATTAATTTTAATTCACATTTAAGTAAAATGTGAACTAAATTTATTATTTATTTATTGGCTATTTTCAAAGAAATGTGTTTTATTTCAGTAGTGGCAAAATTGCATTATTTGTAGTATGTCAATAAAGTAGAGAAATTAAAATGGAAGAAAATAGATCTTTTGAACATGATAGTAGTTCTATGCTAAATTAAATCCTTTTTTATAGTATTGTTGTCTCCCATTTTAGGCTGTGACATATACCTAGATTTTAAGGGGCTCAGAGTATTTGAATATTATGGCGATCCTCACAGAACTTCAAAAGTGAATCATGTATTACATTTAAAATTTACCATTTTCTACCAAATCTGATTCTAATTTGTATCAATTATTTTACATAAATAATGTTTTATTCAGTTTTTCATTGCTGAACAGAACAAAATAAAGGAGGAAAAGTTTATTTTGGCTCATGGTTTCAGAGTTGCTGTCCATGGTTGACCAACACTATATATAGTTCTGGGCCCACAATCAGGCAGAACATCAAGGCGGAAGAGCATGGCAAAGGGTAGCAGCTCAGATTCAGCAACAAGGAAGCAAAAAGAGGTCAACTCATCAGGGACAAAATATGAACCTTAAAGACACACCCCCAGTGACTTACTTCTTCTAGCCACATCCTAACTTCCTATAGGTACAAACTAGTTAATCCACATCAGTAGACAATACACTAATTATGTTATAGATCTCATAATCTAATCATTTCATACCTAAAGCATTTTGGCATTATGGCACACATCAGCTTTTGGGGACACTTCATTTCTAAGTCATAACAAATATATGTCTATATATGTGTATGGGCACATGCACACCAAAGTAGTAGTGGTGACCAGTCAGTGGTATAAAGAAATTAGGATGTACGTTATAAATTTTTCAAACAAAATTGGAAAAAATGTATGTTAATTTTTTATATGTTTTTTAAAAAGGAAAATATCATAGTTTAATATTAGGACTGTGTAATTAAAATATGAAGCATTGCTTGAAGAGAAGATCTGACTTCTGCCTTTTGCTTCTAGAATATAATTACTGAGCCCTTACAACGTTATACCTCGCCAGAGAGTCTCTGTTTGCCTTTAGTTACGGCCTATGCTCTAATGATTTAGGCTGAGGCCTGGCACACCAGATAGTATTTAAATGGGATATGAGCTGACTGCTCTAAAAAGATTAACAACTATAGAGAGTGAGACTTTGTGTCACAATGTTTTGGTCAACTTGGAGATTTGTACTCAACTGATCATGTGGGCAATCAATCAATCAAGACTGCATAGTGGATCACCTATAGAGCTAAAATATCTGATGAGAGTTTCTACTTCACAATCTCCAATGCATGCTGTCACACAACACAGTAAAGAAACCAAAGCATCCATGACTTCATGGAGAGAAGACAAAGTAATCTCTGCAACTAATACATTCCATGGACTCTGCCTTATTCACTTAATTCCTTTGGATAATTTTAATCTGTATTCTTTTTCTGTAATAAACAATAGTCGTTTATAAAATGCCTATTAGTTGGTCTTTCTAGTAAATTTTAGTGAATCTTTCTAGTGAATCTCAAGGTGGTTTTGAGACTTCCCAAAATTACAATCATACCAAAAAAAGAGAAGTCATGTGGAATACTATTTCTTCCCAAACTCTACAACGGACCTAAAACTATTAAAGTGACTTGATATAGTAGCTCATTTTTCAGAGTTAATCTGAACATAAATAGTGATATAGTACTTTGAAATTAAATTTGGAATTTCCAAATCAGCTTTCTAGTTGAATCTATTTGAATACTCAGTTGACTGTTTATTGGCCAAGTGAATTTGAACCTATTCATCTTTCTAAGACTATGTGTACTGTGATACTTACTACACATTAGGAATTTAATAAATATTCCTTCTTTTCACTGTCCTTTTTCTGGGAATATTGTCACAATAAGGTCACTATGATCTTAAGAGTGTTGTTTTGGTTACATTTACTAAAGTTGCTGAGCTGGTTAACTAATGGATTCGAACTTTTCATTAAATAAATTGTATCTTTAAATGTAATTAAAGTTTATAAGGCAATAAATTTCTACTTCCTTGTATAGTCACCAAAGTTTGAGAGGTAAAACAAAGAAAATACATTTTATGTACCCTTTGCACAATATGATTCATCTGTTATCTATTACAGAATAATTTTATTCTTTTTCCATTGAGATCTAGTATCCCTCAACTCTGGAACATTATCCATTCATGAAATCTTTGTTATACTCATTCCTGTTCCTGTTTTTCAAATATGATTAACAATTTAAGAAAAGGGGACAGCTATGGTCTGCATGTGTTGCCACCCCAAAGTTTGTATGTTGAAAATGTATTCCCAGTGTAATAGCATTAATATGTGGGCACCTTTGGGGGTTGTTGGATAACAAGCCCTCACCAGGCTCCAAATCTGGTAGAACATTGATCTTGAATGTGAGCAATAAATTTCTGTTGTTTATATATTACACAGTCTAAAGAATTTTGTTATAACAAATTGAACAGGCTAAAGCATAGATTATCCTCAGTAATCTGGTAGTCTTTATCAATGTTGTTGAAAGGCCTTAAGGGTAGAGCTGAGGTTTACCTGAGGAAGGTGTTTCAGCTTTATACTAAAGCACCAGCTCCTGCCCAGGAATTTTCAGTCTGTCCTTCCTGATTACCTTGCTTCAAAAATTTCAGGTTCACCTAGACACCTAGTAGACTGCATAAACCAATACAATCTATATCTATTTTCCAAGAATGCCTTAAATTACCATGGAGAGTTACTTAAAACTACAGAAATTTATTCTCTGAAGTTGAGATGGCCAAAAACCAAAACCAAGATGTCAGCAAGGCTGCACCTCCACCAGAGCTTCTAGGGAGGATCCTGTTTTGCTCTCTTCCAGCTCCTGGTGAGTGCAGGCTTTCTGGTTTGTAGCTGTTCCATTCTTGTCTTTATCTCCACTGTTTCACTGTTTCTTTCTCTTCCCTGCCTTATCTTTTCCTAAAACTCATTCAGGCTCTCTTTATGAAAACAGATATGATTGAATATAGAGCCAAACAGTTAATGTAAGATAAGCTACTTCTTAACAAATCACATTTTTTGACTTATGAATTTTTATTCATTCTTTTGTATTTATGATAATGTTTGTGGTTAATGAAAATCAAGATATGAACATATGCTTTGGGATGTTATTTTTTTTGCCTCCCGCAATATACCCTCTTGCTCCCAAGGATTTGTAATTATCCCACATGTAAAATATATTTGCCCTATCATAATCTACTCCAAAGTCTCAAATCATTATAGAATCAATGCAAATGCAAAATTTCACCTAAACATCATCAGCTCAAAAGTAACAAATCCCATCATCTAAATGTCTAAATTAGATAAGGGTAAGATTTTGCATCTGATTAGATCTAGGGCACAATTTCTTTCCCATTTTGTACTTGTGAAACCAGAAAGTAAGTTGTGTGTTCTCCAGACTCAGGGTGGGCAAGTTTACTGTAGAAGTTGTAGACATTCCTGTTTTAAAAGTAACAAAGTCAAAGGTATTACCAAACTCTAAAGCAATTCTGAATTCTAATAGGGAAAATATGTTATTTCATTTTATTTTAGTTTTTATTTTTTTTAGATATACATGACAGTAGAGTCTATTCTGACATATTTTAAAGCCTCAGACTATACCTCTGACTTCAAATTCTGCCCTCTGTGCCTGTAGCACACAATACTCTAGGTCAAATGCTCAACTTTCACAGTCTTTCTTATTTTTCTTGAGCAGTACCATGTACTGCACCTCAATAGTTCAGTCTGTTCCCCAACTAAAGACCTTAAGGAGTTCAACAAACGTTGCTGGACAGTTTCTTTCCTCAAGTTATTACTTTCTTCTTGCCCTTTACTGTAAACAGCACCAAGAGTAGGCATGGCTGCACTTTAAACACTCTGCCTAGAAATAATTACATAAACAATGTCATCACTTACATTTTCCATGCAATTATAAGATACAATGCATCCAGGTTTCCCTTCACTATGTGAAAACAATGAACTTTCCTCCCATTTCCAATAGCTGGTCTTCATTTCCTCTGAATGCTCATGAAAGACCTTGTGCTCTTATCATTACAAACATTCCATTCATGACCATATACACAATTTTTAAGACGATAGACATTTTATCTGACATACTCTTTGCTTCCTTCTAAATTCTGACCTGCCATCCATTTCCAAACTGTATTTACAGTTTTAGGTGTTTATTATGCAGCAGCAACTCAGTTTTCTGTATTAGGTTTCTATGGTTGCCATTAAAAAAGAACACACAAATGGGAGGCTTAAAATAACAGAAATTTAATCTCTCATGGTTTTGAAGATTAGAAGTACAAATCAAGGTATAATCAGGGTTATCTTCCCTCCAGAGTGGCTAGGGAGAATCTGTTCCTTGCCTTTGGCTGCTCTACTGATTGCAGAAGTTCCTTGGCTTGTGGTCACATGACTAATTTCTGTTCTTATGGGAACATTACTGTTTCCCCTTCTGCATCTTTCCTTCTTAGTGTGTGTTTCAAAACTTACATACCTGATCCTTTTAAGGACACATAGGATTGCACTGGAGTCATACACAGAAATTCAAACTACCCATGATCTCTGGAGACCTTTAACTTTTTTTTTATCTTTTGTACATGTAAGGTAAGATTCACAGGTTCTGGAGATTAGAATGGTGGACATTTTTGGTAGAGAGCCACTATTTGGTTTACTCCAATTTGCTTCACTTTAGCTTATTTAGCTAAATATTTAAGCAGGTTTTCAATTAAAGAGACCAGTTCAACAGAATTACACATATTTCTGATCATTTGTCCTCTTTCCAAAGTACAGTTCTTACTCTAGTTGTTCCCTTGGGCCACCCTTTCCATCATTGAAACAACTAGATTTTACAAGCACTTTTACAAAGTGGTACATGTTTTTCCAACTTCTCAGGACTTAAATCCTATTGCCATTTGGAAGAGAAAAAGAAAGAAGAAAGATTTTAGACACATGCCATTTTTATTTCCCTTTCCCCAGAATTGTCCCATATCAGTCCACAATTAAGTCATGAATAGCTTCCAGCTTATTAAATTTTTGTTTAACCAGGGTTGTGCAGTCTAAGTTTTTTATATTTTATGAGAAAATTTTGATGGGTTGGAGAAAAAAAATATTTCTTTATAGCCATGAGTGGGCAGCATATATGTATTATTTATTGAAAGAATATATGCCCTTTTCCCTAGAAATATTTTGAAATGCATTTGAATATAAACATTTTAACAGGATAGAATAATAAAATAAAATAATTAAATGACATGTTGAAGTAAGGTGAAACAAAAATCAAAATGCCAGACTAATTATATGTCCAAAAATAATCGTATGTCTTATTTGTTTGATATTAGTTGATGCTGATGTATTACTTTTATTACTTTTAACAGACAATGAAAATATTACTTTTAACAGATATTGGCTCACATAGAGGAAAATAAATATGGCCAAGTAATATTTTTTTATATTTCTTCCATTTCTTATAAGGTTTATGAAGTAATTCATATATTTTTCTTCTACTATCTTAGTGATTTGAGCAATTAATTTAGTTAACATGAATTTTTCCTTATTTATAGAAGCCATTTCATTTGCTTAGGCAATATAAAATATCAAAAAGCTCTAATGTCAAGTGTAAACATGCAGTATAAAATTCTAAATTAGCTTTATATATTTTCAGAAATCTTCAATGTATGATTTGAATCAAGACCTTACATCTGCGTGCTTGTTAATAGCCTGAAATCATACTCATTTCTGACACAGCAGGTTTTTGATAGCCCTGTAAAAACCAGAACATCATTACTTTAGGCAAGGTGACAAGGATAATCACTTTCTATAATTCATGCTTAATACCTGAATGCCAGGGAGGAATCATGTCCTTGGTCCAAAATTTTTAACTACACTACATCATCTGCCTTCCAGAAAATATTTGTGAGAATTACTAGAGTGACTCTAGTTCAAAGAGACTGCATTAGATTTTTGTCAGCTTTTGAAAATGTTGTAATTCAAAGTAATACTTGAACTGCTAACGTGAAATGCAGAGTTTATAGCTTCCTTACTGTAGTAAGTCTCTTTGACAGGCCAGAAGTCTGATGAAATCTTTTATCTGCCACCTTTTGTCAAATAAAGTGGCATCTCATGTAAAATAATTTGGAAGCATTGAGAATACAAAATATAGTTATGTTTTTGCTTAAAAATTAGCTTTTCCTTTGAAGCTGGTGATATTTTATCTAAAATGATATAATTTAAATTAACATATTTATTAAGCAGTTAGAAATAAGGAATCCTCATATATAATATGATTTTGAATTTGGGTCTTTAAGGTATAAATATAACCTTATATTTGTGTTGTGGTTACCAATGTGATGTGTCTATCCTGGTTGCACCCTATGTATGATATATTTTACTTTTATGATGTAAATGTACTCAGATATGTGATATATGGACTTTATAAGTCATTCTTTTCTTCATTTTATGGTGTTTCCAAAGAAACAAAATCATTCTTTCATGTATTTATAAGGATTTATTTTGGCATAAAATATTGCTATGTCCTATTTGAACAATTATATTGGTGATAATTATGTTTAGTCACATAATCAAATTTCTTTCAAACTACATTGTTTTTACTCATTATTCACCTTATTGTTGCCTATCTTTAGGAATTTGTTTTCTAGTATACTCTTTTACATTTCTAACATTTGAGTAGCATATAGACCACAAGTGACACAGGAACAATTTGGTCTTGTTCTCACCCATTCTTGCTCTCACTCTTCCCAAGAAGAAACTCATACAGTGTGCTTTGCTATGTAGGAAAACTGAAGAAGGACCCCAAAGCTTTTGCAATTAAAACTTCAAGAAGACTCTCACTCATTGGGCATTTCTAGGTACTGAAATAAACAGCATGCAGATAAAGAACTCGGCCCTAATGAAGCTAATATTCTTGTGGAAAGAGACAAATTCTCAACAAATAAAGAATAAATCTAAAAGCTTATATAATAAAATAAAAGTTAGTAAATGCATGGAAAAAGAGTAAAGCCACATTATTGGTATTTAAATTAATATTATTGTATTAAAATTGGTGTGTTCTGGGTAAGGCTTAATGGGAAAATGACAAAGTGATCTTTCAGTCAACACTAAAGATGAAAAGATAAACCATGCAGTTATCTGAATAAACATCATTACAAGCAAAGGGGAGAGCCTATCTGGATTCTGAAGCAATAACAGTCCTAATTTGTTAGCAATGACTGGTAAACCAATGTGATTGTTATAGAGTGAGCCCATTAAGGTAGTAGTGAGATTTGTACTAGATGACATGGTTCCTATATATTTTCTATCTAAACCTATAAAGACCTCATGTTCATTTAGCACAAACATGCTGAGCGTTAGTCACTGTGCTCAGTGCTTGGCATATACAGTGGTATGGAAGACAGAAAAAAAGATCTACCACAGATGATTTGCAAGTGTTTTACTTGAGCAATTTGGTTGATTATGCTGGGTTGGTGCCTGTTGGAAGAACGAAAAGTTTCATTTAAATTAAATTTAGGAGGCAAACCAGATTTCCAAATCTTCATGAGGTTAACAGAAATCATCGAATCAAATAATCATTACTTTGTGGTTTTATTTATCTCTCTATCAACTGTGATTTTCATTAATGAAAAAAATGTAATCTATTTTATCTGGCCAAATAATTAAATTGCAATATTGGGATCTTACTAAAATAAACTCTTTAAATTTCTTATCTAGTGTCTCATTATCTATTAGGAGAGGATGATTATTAAAAGTAGGACAAAGACCTGTTTCCATAACTGAGTTTCACATGAGTTTTAAAAAAGGCTCCCATAGCCAGTATAATATTAAGATGTAAGTTATTTCTCCTAGTAGTTCTCACAAAATCTGTTCAGAAGAGAATATTTAAAACTAATTATGTAACCATGCTGTGATATTACATTTGTTTCAGCTAAAAATACAAGTAGTGATTATTGTGCTTTTATGATATTGCCTCCATTTTATGTGTTTAAATGTTTGTTAGAAGATGACTATGGATATTACTAAACATTTTAACATAAGAGTTATACTTTTTAAGTTTTCTAATCCATTATAGAATCATCATAGTATCTGTATCCTCACAAGATTAAAAATATTAGCCTAAATTGTGAAGCACAATCTTAGTTTTTATTTGTGAGAGTTTCTTAAAGTCCTTAGAGGAAAACCATCATCATCTTTAAAAAGAAAAAAAAAAAAGATATTCAGTAATGTTTTTTAAAAAGTTATTTGTAGATCAAAAAATCACCACCAGTTGTGTATGTTTAAAGAAGGAATAAATTATGTGAGTGTATAAAAAAGAAAATAATGTAGATATACCACCTAAAAGTGGAATAGGTTACTTCAAATGTGAATTACATCATATAACTTCCAGTAACTTTATGATATCTTATATTTTTACTCATACTTTTTATCATAAACCTAACACTTCCTTTTGAAATGTATTTTGAACATACAGGTGCAGCCTATATTACCATATTTGATGTAAAATGCAAATTTACTATTTAAATAACTTTATTCCTGTTTGATTGAAATTTTAATTATGACAAGATGATTTCCTTCTTCACATGCATTTATAAAATTAAATAAATAATCTAATATGAAAATTTTGAGCTTAAATGTACACACACACATATATATGCATATATATCTTTGTGATTTAATATAATTTTATTTTTCCCAATTATTTGTAACACAGAAGGAAGAGTTCTGCTGCTGTAGAAAATGTAAAGAATAAAATTAAAATAATCAATGAATCTATTTCCCATACATAACCACTGCTATTTTAGTATATATGTATATATTTACATATATATATGCCATGTATACACATGTAGCTGTTTTCATTATGACAAAGTCAAATCATAAAATATTTGCTTTTTTGTAATGTCTTCTTTATTTAATATCAGCATGGAAATGATTATGGCTTAACATATGTCTTCATCATTTTTTAGCTATATCACAAAAGATTTACTTATGAATCAATTGTCACAATTCATTAGTGCTTGTATTCTTATTTTTTACTTTTCACTTTCACTCTTATAAAACAGCAAGTGAAAAATAGAAACTACTTAAAAATATATGACAGTTTTTGAAGGAAACAAATATGTTAATGATGTAACAAAAACGATTGTTTTAACTATCTCTTATCTACTTAGCAATCTTCTTGCATTCAAGCATATATGATGGCTTGAAAGATGGAACCCAGAGCTACCACAGATGATTTATCAGTGTTTTGCTTGAGCAATTTGGTTATGCTAGGTTGGTGCCTGATAGAAGTATGAAGAGTTTCACTTAAATTTAGGAGGCAAACCAGAGTTTTCAAATCTTTGTGATATTAACAGAAATCATCAAACCAAATAATCATAGCTTTGTGGTTTCATTTATCTATCTATCAATTGTGTTCTCCATTAATGAAGAAAATGTAATGTATTTTAACTGGTTATTTTTTTTATTTGAGGATCCAAGTAGCATTGCATTGAGGGCCAAGCAATGAAAATAACCCAGATGGTTGCACAGAGGCCTTTTAACCATCTCTTTATTAATACTACATGGTTCTCCGTTACTATGGACCACAACACTATATTTCGGTTTGGTTGATCAATGACTTCAAACCAAGCTGATGACAATTGAGACCTGGAATTGTTAAGGCTCAGAAAAGGGCCAGTGGTAGAGATAATCCTTTCAGAGATGACTCATGGATTCCCAATGATTTAAGAAATGGAATATTGCAAGGATTAGAAGATCTGAATTTGTTGACAAAACGTAAGTGATTAATATTAAATAAGTCAACCTTAACATGTTAGCAATTATGGATTTGCAAGATCCCAGATACCTAGGGATAATTAACAGTATCCTTAGATAACCATTTGTGGAATTGAATTTAGATGAAAGGAATTATGTGACACAGGAATTATTCCATTGTTTTTCAAAATCTCAGCAAATCTTTTCTCAACAAAAATGCTGTGCTTGTCTGCAAGCACAGATTGATCTACAGTGTCCAGCCCAGCCTCAACAAATAACCATATGCTCTTGCACTCAACATTTACATACCACATCTTACTTTTATATTTAAATCAAATTTATTTTTTAAATTAAACAAAAACATAATAATTATTAACAAGGTAATATGATGTTAAATATAATTATCTGTAGTCCTGCTACTATTCAGTATTACACCAGAACTACTTGTTCCTATCAAACTATAACTTTGTACTCATGGATCAACCTTTTCCCACCCCTCCCTCATTTTCCACCATTCTTTTCTCAACTTGTTTGAGATCACATTTTTGAATAACATGTGTGAGTGAGATTGAGATCATGTCGTACTTGTCTTTCTGTACCTCTCTTATTATGCTTAACTTAATGACTTCCGGGCCAGGCACAGTGGCTCATGCCTGTAATCCCAGAGGCTTAGGAGACTGAGGCAGGAGGATCATGAGTTCAAAGCCAGCCTCAGCAAAAGAGAGGTGCTAAACAACTTATTGAGGCCCTGTCTCTAAATAAAATAAAAGTAGGGCTGGGGATGTGGCTCAGTGGTTGAGTGCCCCTGAATTTAATATCTGGTACCCAAAATAAAAATTCAAAAACATAAATGACTTACAGTTCCATCTATGGTATCCCAAATTACAAGAGTTATTTCTTTTTAATGGCTGAATGTGTACCACTCCCTAATTTAAAAAGGCAACATATATAATGTTACTAGTTTGGAGGACATAATCCTCAGGTATTATAATTATGATCCTAGAAAAATCTTTCATAGAAAAAATGGTGCAAGTTCTAATTATAATATTATATCAATAGCTACCAATTGTCTTATACCTAGTGTAAAATGTGATTGGGATTGATATCCATATATAGGAGCTGTCATGATATTTAAGCAATGCATTCAAGTTATACTAACATTCCAGGAGCATTTAAAGTAAGCAAGACACAATTTTAAGCACCTTATGCATAAATTACTTTAATACTCGTTACAAATCTAAGCATTAATAAGAATTATATGCAGAGTCATAACAATGAAAATAGCAGACCTCACAAAGTGCTCACATATAGACCAGACACTATTCTAGGTAATTAACTACATTTTATAGAGAAAAGAGCCTGGGATATGCAGAAGTAAAGCAATAATCTGAAAGTTCCTAGGTGTTTATGGAAGAACCAGGAATCTCAGGGAGAAGACTGGTTCCTGACGCAAATTTAATCAGTACTCGACAGTGTCTTAGGAAAAATGCTGCACAAACTTTGACTTTTTATTGTTATTATGATTATTACTATTATTGTTATCACGTGCCAGACTCTTTCCCCACTCTAATCTACTCTTATAAATCACTGTTATACAAAAAAGTACATTTGGTAGCTTATTTATGTCTGGGTTTCATAACACAAACATGTCAGCTCTAATATTTGCAACTATTATGCAAGCACAAAAATCCAAGTAGTTATCAGCCTGTGGAACCATCTTCACACTAGAAAAACTGTTATAACAAGAGACCATTTTATAAAATGTCAGGTGGTGGGACTGGTGATGAATTGGAATGGTGCAGCAACTTATTCTTCCTTTCTGTTCTAACTAACTGAAGTGTTTGATGCATGTGTGTTTTTGATGTACTTCATAGGTAAGCCTTTGGGGAAAAAATGTTTCTCCTAATAGAAAGATTAACAATTTTGTCCAATAAATTGGAGGACACTTTCTCACTAGAATAGTGTCATCTATTTGACCATAAGACCTAAATTTCTGATTTATTTTCTTCATCAAAATCTGAAGTTTGTCCTTCTCATTCAGCTCCAATTACTACTCTAAAGGTTAGAATTTTCACAGATTCAGTTGGCAGGATTCTACTCATGTTAATGACCTGTCTTTCTACTCCCTTCTGTAATTGAGTTTTTGTCTTCTACAAATGAGTGAGAATATGTGGTATCTATCTTTCTGTGCCTGGATTATTTCTCGTAGGATAATGTCCCCCAAGGTCATCAATATTATCAGAATTGGCAATATTTCCATTTTTCATGGATGAATACCATTCCACTGTGTTTATGTATCTCATTTCCTTCATCTATTCACATATCAATGGATACTTTAGAAAATTTTGTATGTTGGCTATTGTAAATAGGGCTTTAATAAACATGAGAGGTTAGGTATCTCTTTAATATAAAAATTTCATTTCCTTTTAATATATTCTTTTTAATATATAATTTTAAAATATAAAATTATATTTTAATATAACCAATATAATGTTTTCTATAGTGATTCTACTAACTTACATTCACACCATTAATTCTGAGAGTCCCCTCTCTGTGCATCTTTATCACTACCTCTTATTTTTTGTATTCTTGATAATAGCCATGTAACTATGGTAAGATATCTCATATGATTTTCATTTGCATTTTCCTGAATTTTAATTATATTGATTTTTTTCATAAACTTGTTGGACATAGGTATGTCTTCTTTTGAGAAAGATTTTTAAGTTCATGTGACCATTTTTAAATTGGGCTATTTATTTTCTTAAGTTTTAACTACAATGGCCAGTGCCTTAGATAAAGCAATCTATCAGGTAGGTAGGTGAGTAGATACATAAACAGATAATAGAAAGTTGTCTCATATACATCTGGTCTTAGAAATTCATAAAATTATACTTACTACAAAAAAACACTAATTACTTGAAATATATATTGTTGCCAGATATTACTAAGAATGACTCCTAATTCTTAAAATACTGAATGTATGTGCATATTTATATGTATAATATTATTTGTACACATATTTTTATATTATGTATATAAAATATATTAAGTATACACATATATACATAAAATGATAAAATCAGTTAAAATTAAGTCTACTTAAATGTTTAATTTTTAATTTTAATTTTAATTACATAATAATACTTACCTCTTAAAAAACTTTTCCTAGCCAGGTGTGCTGGCGTACGCCTGTAATCCCTGCACTTTGGGAGACTGAGACAGGAGAATCCGAGTTCAAAGCCAGTCTCAGCAATGGGAGGAGCTAAGCAACTCAGTGAGAATCTGTCTACATAAAAACACAAAATAGGGCTGAGGATGTGGCTCAGTGGTAGAGTACTCCTGTAGTTCAATCCCCAGTACCAAAGAAAATAATAATAAAAGAACTTTTTATTGTTAAATAATGATTGATTGTCAACACACCTTGTAAACACATGGGGACATACATTCGTGGTAAATCACCTCAAAGCAAAAGTAGAGAAAGTGCCAAAATGATAAAGTGCCAGGTCTATTTACAAAGCTTAGGTGGCAGCCTGGAATCTTCCTGCTCATGTTCACTGAATGTCCATCACTGAGGTCTTCATTAATTTCCATAGATTGAGCCTTTTCATAGAAAGTTCCATAAACTTGTTTAAAATGACAGTTTTCTGATTAAATATATTTGGCTTGCTAAATACTAAGGAAATAAAAATTCAATATGTGAGACAAATTACCTACCAAATCTGTGCAACAAGGAGATATTATAGGTTTTATATTTATTTCCTATTGTTACTCTTCCTCTTATCTTGCATAATATCTTTCAGGGTCAATATACCAAGTTTCATTAAGATGATCATCCAACTATACAAAATTATAACCCTTTAATCAAAGGCTAGTGTTCTGTGTCCTCTACAGACCTTAGTATGAGTATTACTGGGTTATGTATTATAAAATTAGATGACTCCTTGAATGTGATTTATGCAAATGTATTCAGTGTTGAAGTTTCAGGTGTTTCTATGTTTGAATGGCTTTTCAAAATATTCTGATTAACTTAAAATCTAACATTCTGACTCACAGAGTTGGCAGAGTTTTAATCCCTGGAAAACTACTCACTATCTTTCCTATAACCCATCTGTTATAATAAAAAGCATTATCCTTCAAAGACCTTTCTATATCTGTACTTGCACACTTATTATGCAGAACACCTCCTTAAAGCCCTTGATATTATCAATAAGAAACTCTTAGAACTACTGGATAATGGCTATTTGAAATATTTATCAACCTAATTCGGTCTCTGTGTTCCTCTAGAGATTATGTCTGAGGGAATACAGTGAATAAGTCCACTACTGGTATTGTACCTGTTCAATCAATTGTGGTTTCCAGGTCTCACTTTTTGTACCATTTGGCCTCAGGATCCCATGACAAAAATAATGACAAAAAATATTATTTGTGATAGAATCATTGCTTTCTGATGTGACATAATCAACACCTCTAGGCTGTATCTCATACTTCTCAAAACACACCATACTGTCATAGAACATCACTTTCTTTACTAAAAATAGTTGCTATTCCTATAACTACCATTATTTCTTTTTCTTCAGAATAATATTTGTGTTTTTAGCTGACACAAGAGGGAATGAAATGAAGAATATTGAGTTATGTTTTGGTATAAACTTCCTAATAACTAAAATCTTTACATTATGCTTCATAATTCTGGATAAGGTTTGAAATTTTTAGAGATGAATGTCTATGATCATATTTGATATAAAAATAAGATTGAAATTCACTTTGTAACATGATTTTCCCTTCCAGATCTGCTTATATATTAATGGAGAGAAGAGACATCACAATGTTAATGTTTGCACACCCTTGTATCTTCACTTAGTGCCAATCAAATCTGATTTACACTGTGACTCTAACTATAACTAATGTTTCAATTGACAGGAAGATCTTCATACTGAGGAAAAATCATTTTAACACAGAAAATTAAGGTATTCTTCATCATCACATATGACCTAAGTATGAAATTATATGAATATAAATTAATATATTATCAGTAGTATGTATTTATTTTCTCCTATACACACTCTATCCCTCTTATTTTAGCCTACATTGTATTATAAAAAGAGAAAGAAAATACTATAAATAAATGATAAATATTTGTGAAGATACGTATGTTTAACCTGACTCACACTACACAATGCATACATGTATCAAAACATCACATTGTATCTAAGAAATATGTATGTTATGTTTCATTTGTGTTAGTTTAATATTAATTTAATTTTAAAAATATTTAAAACAGAAACAAAAAAACACAAAAAGATATAAAATACAAACAGGTTTTCAGAAAGTAGCCAAAATGTCAGTAATTATACATGTTATCAATGTTTAAATATACAGATCTGAAATGCATAGTTTAGAGATATATTTAATGATGGAAAATGTCTAAGGGAGTAAAAATTAAGGTAATAGCATATAACTGAAAATCCTTTGGTTTATAAACAACAAAGAAGAATTATAATTTAGCTTTAAATAACTCTTAGGCATATAATGAAACTTAACTAAAAAAAGTGAATTGTGGCAAAATAAAAAAGTCCAGAGTCCTTTATATCAATATTACCAATTAAATAGTATGGCTGGTAGGATAAATTAACACTTAAAATTAACATTTTCAATTGGACAATAATACAGTCAGTCTTATATATCTTATATTCACTGAAGTATTCTTAACTTGTATTTTCTTGAAAGTATAAGATTATGCCCTGAAATTTTAGGTACTCATTTCCTTTGTTGAAAGTTATTCTTTTAGGAAAATTTAGAAAGTCTCATTTCAAATTCAAGGGAAAACAAACCATTAGTTTGCTGTTTGTCATTAGATAAACTGAAATTCTACCTCTCAAAATGAATCAGAAGTTAATAGCATTGCATAAGCTGTTTACAAAGTAAACATTCTAAAATTGTATTTTTCAAAAACTATTTTTTAAAATTTTTTCCTTGACTTATCATTGCTTATGGAGGGACTGGATTTTTGAAGTAGAGATATTTTATTCATGGGAACAGGCAAACATACATACACATACACACACACTTATACATACATAATTTTGAAGATTTTCTCATTGGAAAAGTTCTAGTAAAAGCCATCTACTTTCTCAATGAAAAATAAAGTCTTCCATGACAGTAGAGAAAAGTCTCAAACATTTTAAAGTACATATCATGAGATAGAATCAGAAAGCAACTTAATTGGTGATAATAGCAGGATTTCTAAGCAGTTTTGCTTGTGAAGTAGAACTTTGTGGACATGATTATGAGTGGCACCTTATAAATTTAGTTTTCTTACCCTCTATAGCAATTTCAGAATATGTGATTTATAAAGGGCAAAGGTGGAATGCAAAATTCAACTAGAAAGTTAGTGTCATGGAAGACCATAGAATGAAAAAGGAAGAAAATATGGTTGAGGATATTTGCAAGAAAAATTATTAATAATGACAGGCAACCAATTCTAACCTGTACAAGGATGGAATTGAACATTAAGATAAGGTTGATAGAATAAAAAATCTCTGAGGTTATTGAACTTGAATTTCTTAATTGGAAATTTAGCTTTAATGATTGACACATGGAAACTTAATGGTTTTGTGTGACTCCAAACATATAGTTGGTTTCTAATACTCCCTTTCCCACATCCAAAGACAAAGGGTCAAAAACTCATTGACCAAGCAAAGCTCTTTATTGACAAAGGGATAATATCAATTGGGTAGTTTTATTATTGAACCAACAAAAGAGTGTTAGAAAAGCATTCTTAAAAGAATTTTGGAGGTTGCTGATGATAGAATTTCAAGTAGAAGTTACTAAATTTAATCTGGGCAGAGATTGCTCTGAATTTTGTAAAAATGCAAAGTATATGAACAAACACATTCCTATTTTTGAAAGACATAAAGTTATGTAAAGCTATAGCATTTTAGTTTAATCTGGGGGGAAAACCTACTATAAATCAGTTTGAGCTTCAATAACGTGTTTTTTCCAGATCATAATTTTTTAAATTGAAAAAACAACAATCTCTCTTATACATAATGACAACATTACATATGTTGCTTTCGCTAATATTTTTCATTATGTATTGTTATTGGTTACATTCTATACTACTGTCAAGATACTTAAAGAAGATACTGTTTTATAGCAAAGTTTTCTAGTGCTCAAGATCAGTGACATAAATTAGAAATAAAGACTGGGAAAAGCTATTTTCTAGAAATCATCATTGCTTAACTTTATCTTAACTATCATTGGATATTAAAGAATGATATTTAAAATAATTAAATTGCTTCAAAACCTATTTGCATAATTTAAAAGTCTCAAGTTTAAGCAACAGATACAATTTGAAGAGACATCATTTTTTAAGGATTTGTATATAAATGTTTCTGTTTCAATACTGTAACTATGAAAAAGCATAAGCAGATGTATAGATAATATCAAAAGTTTTAAAGTCATTGGAGTGATATGGCAACTGAAGTTCCAAAGCCAATTTTACTTACAATGAATCATAATTGATTCAGATATTCAAATGACCTGTATTCTGGTTATCATAAGATACACAGTAATTTGTATTTTTAAAAGCTAATTCAATAACTAAAAAGCTGACAAGGGATAAAAACTGCTCACCAAAGACTTGATTTTAAAAATGCAGCTATTCTCAGATTGTTAAGAATCAGCTAATTCATCCTATGACTATTCATGCAGTTCTTCTGTATAATAGATCTTGAAATATTTTGTCTTTGAAACATATTACAAACATGTTGTCTTTTTAAAAAGCAATCACAAACCTAATGGTAGAGATTTTTATGGCTCAGTGAAGATATATAAGCAAAGATTTTATTAATTAGGGAGGAGACAGAGACAGAAAGACAGAAAAGGAGAGGAAAGGAGAGGAGAGAAGAGGAGGAGAGAAAACAGATACCTTTCAAGCAATTTGATGTGATATAGATGATTAAGCCTCAATTGATCTGGACATTATAAAAATAAATATTTAGGAAATTCTAGAAAATATTGAGATAACATTACATTTTTTTTCTGTCAGGAAAGAAGTTCAGCAATGTAGAAAACATTTTAACTATTTTCCTCAAATCTTCAAAATTACTCTTTACAAACAAGAAAAACCTGTACTTGAAAGACCAAACTACCAAAATTAAGTGAACACTTAATAAATTTATTTTAACTTACCCAATTTGTACTTTGAACACATTTATAAGACTAAAAATGTAACCTGGTGACATAAAAATGACTATTTTAAAGTATAGGTAAAAATATTTGACATTTTGATAAATGTTGGGACCTTTTACAACTACTTACATGTAGGAGAGCAAATTCTATTAAAAATCTACAAAAACAGTGGCTTATTTTATTTTCTTAGTGGCATTGAACATAGCTAGCGGTTTTCAACTGTAGTTTTCAGTTTCTCTTTTGTAAGATATTGAAAGTATAGCCAGTTGGATTCTGAAGACATGCCCTGAGTTTTTCTTGCTCATGTCTGTGTTCTCAGTGCTGGGTAAAATATACATTATATAATAGAGACTCAATAAATAACCATTGAAGGAATGAACAAATAAATGAAGCAATCAATCAACCAATGAGAAAGACTTGCAAAGTTATGGTCTGGACACAATATCAATTTATAACCCCTGACTACTTTAACAATCTCATTTCCTACTAAACTGTGATGTGCATCCTGTACCCTAGCCACATTATTTTACTTAGAGTTTCCTGGATGAATTATATCTCAACATTTACTAGCACATTTGACAATCCAAGAAAATCATTTAACATTCCTCTCTTCTATATAAAAAGATTAATATAAATAGTAATTTAATACTATTGTCATTTTGTTATTCTTGATTTGTTCTTTTGAAACAATTAGAATTTTTAAATGAAAATTTTATACATAGATTTTGTTCAAATTCATCCTAATACTTCATGAATGAACTAAATTTGCACATACCAAACAGAAATATTAAAATACATCTTGAGTTCTTTTTCAGTATTTACCACACATGTAATTACATTTTTTTTGAGAAAGAATGACTTTATGTGATTTTTCACATAAACAAAATGAGTTATGTGATTTTTCCAGGGAACTACATTCTAACCAACTGAAATAACCAACTATAATTGTGAGAACTTTTATCATATGTTAATGATATCTCAAAAAGAACATGAATGAATATATTTTAACAATTTTATAACTGTTGTAAGGTACAAAATCCTATGCCTCACACAGCCCCTTTGAATTTCTTGCAGTTATGTGTTATTTCTACCATGGATTGCTAGTGGAAGAAGTGAATGTGCAAAGAAAGATTTCAAAAATACTCTCACATTCAATAGTTCCAGGTTCTTAAGCGGACATAAAATAAGGCAAGTAGGAATTTATTGACAAAAATAAAGTGCACTAAACTTCATTGACCTCATGGGAAGGAGTGATGCTTTTCTAATCTTCTACTTTCAAGATTCTAAGAAATCATGTCCAATTTAATTATGGGAAAGAGATAAAAAGCATTAGGGTTGAAAGTTGCATTGAAGGGAATAATCATTTAAAAAAAATCCAGATTAATGTGAAAATAATTCACCAATTCAATTACCTGTGAAAATGAAGATGGGAGTTTCTAGTGTTATTGATGGCAATAATGGAAAGGAGAATGAACCAAGTTTAATTGATTGTGAGGACACAAAGTTATGCTTAAATGAAAACAAAGGTCAGATGCCACGTCTCCTCCAAAGACATAGAAATCTTCTAAAGTATTTCCTGAAAAAGAAAGTCAACCCAGAAGGGTAAACTAGCATCTTTCAAGGAAATGGAGTAACTATTAATCCAAGGTTTTGCAACTCCATAAACCATGTTCCAATAGTGCAGAATGTGTTGCATCCAACCCACACCTCTCCCCAAGAAGTGCAGCCCAGACAACTCTGCAGAAGCAGCAAAGTTTATTGAGGAAATAGGCACACAGGCCAATTGATTGGGATCAGCTCTCCTTTCCTTCAGAGAGTGACCCCAAAGTGAGAGTTTCAGAGGTTATTATAGGGTGGGCTAGCTACATGACTCAGAAAAACATGATTTGGCAGATATTCAGTCTATAGTTATTTACAGTTCAACTGTGACAACGCCTCCTATGTCTCTTTTCAGTTCCTGGAACTTTAGGTAACTGACCAGGGGGTCTTGGCAGCTTGTGGTTTTGCCCCACATCTATGAGAAGCAAGCACAGTAAAGCATTAATCACAGAAGCACAAAGAGCAGGTTAGCTGATACCTGCAGGCCTGAGCCAGAGTGACTCCATTTTGAGTTTGGATTTTACAAATGTACTACATTTTGCTTGGGATTTGTGAGTTAATAAACAGCAGCAAACTTCTTTTTAACTACATTTTATGCACATTTATCAAGTTTCTAATTTACTCAGGGGACTATTATATGTGACATGTGCCACTATGGTCATTTTAAACCTAAAGCTAGAAGAAATGGCAGTAACAAGTGGAAGCAAAAAAAATTTATGAGTATTTCTGCTTAATGAGAAATAAACATTTAGAGTTTCTATGTCCAAAAGTACATTCCATGAGAATATAGTGACAGTATTTTAAACTATGACCCATTGATTTCACAAAAAAAGCATGTTAACTGGGAAAAAACCTTTAAAATTACAATCAACAAAAACATTAAAAAGAAAACTATGTTTATTTCAACCATAGAGATATAATCATTCACTGTAAACATTTTAATGTCTCCCTTAAAGGTATGTAAGCATAAACTGTTGACAGGGCTTTCTACTACTATGTATTATTTTATAAAGTATATTCTTCAATTGTATGTACCATAAGTATATTCTATATTTTGATAAAATACACTAAGTTAATTTAGTTGTTTCATTTAAGCTCCTTTTTAATTATAATTTAAGTGATATTCCCTTTGTGATCATTTATTTTAATAACTTACATGCATCTTTAGATTATAAAATGGCATGTATTTGAGCTTGTCTATTTTTGGTATAATTCACAGTATTTCTTCGTCAATACTTTGTGGAAAATGAGAGAATAAGTAAGAATGTCTGAATATTTTTGTTATGAGAAAAATAATAGGAAGACTTATTTTTTACTAGGGCACATTAATTATACAGAATAATGCATTTCATTGTGGCATATTTGTACATGTATACAACATAATTTGATCAAACCCACCTTCTCTTACCCTTTCCCCCCATTCCCTATGATCCCTTCCTCTTCTCTAATAGTTTCCTTGTGCTTTCATGGAAATAACTTATTGTCTGCCAACTATAAACCACAATTTGGCACAAATTTATAATCCCAGTGATGTGGGATACTGAGGCAGAAAAATTGATAGTCCAGGCCAAGCTAGGCAACTTAGAGCAACTTTGTCACAAAATAAAAATAAAAAGGGCTAATTATGTATCTCATTGTAAAGTGACCCTGTGTTTAATTGCCTTTATTGAAATAAAAGAGAAGGGAAGGGAAGGAATGGAAAGGGAAGGAAAGGGAAGGGACAGGAAGGGAGAGTGAAGGAAGGGGAGGGGAGGGAGGAAGGGAAGGAAAGAGAAGGGAGTGGAGAAGAAGGGAATAGAAGGGAAGGGAAAGGAAGAGAGATTGATTAAAAACCTACATATTTCCAATGGAATTTTCTATAAATATTGGAATGTTTGAGGCTTTGCTGTCCATAATGTGATCATATGTGGCTAATTAACACATGAAATATGGCTAGTGTGACAGAAAAACTGACGTTAAAATGTATTTATTATTAATTAATTTATGGTGATATATTAGACAACACCAATTTAAATCAAATAGAAACTTGTTTTATAATTTGCACATTTTGAATGCTATAGAGTTTTATGTCATCTAGTGAATTCATTAATTCAATGTATTTTTGTGAGTTGCTTCTGTTATGATTTTTTCTGTAACTTCCTACTAAAATCTTCCAGATTGAAATTTGAAAGAAAAGAATGAAGAAAGAGGAGACAGAGGGAAGTAAACATCTAGGATGTGTGGTATAGCAATATGAATTTGATCAGGAGATAGAAAGTATGTACTGAATCAAGCAGAAGATCAATGTAGATAATTTATAACTATGATAAAAATAACTATAATATATAAACAAATCATGTATGACACTCTGCGACTGAGGGGAAAAACCCAAGGAAGGACAATCCTGTCAAGGATTCAGTTTTTGTCAGAGATTTGGCTTGATCCACAGGACCACAGAGAAGTTGACTGCTTTGGTTGGGCTGCAGTTGCTCCAATGTTGTCAGACAAGTAGTTGGTCACCTCCAGACTCAGACTCTTGTAGAGGAGTAGGTGCTCAGCAGTCAGTAATGTGTATGCATTAGGAATTCAAGTGCCTGTAATGCAGGAGAACTTAAAAACATGCAAATAGTGGAGGAGGAAGGGACCCTGGGAGGCATACAAGATTCCAGTTTTTATTTCTAGAGACTGCAGAAAAACTTACCACAAAGTCAGACCTGCAAGATTGCAGAGGGACTCAATTATGCATTCTTGGTCTTTGAATATCCTTGCTATTTTTTAAAATTTCCATGCTTATGAATCTCTATTCCCAGGGAGAAAGACAGAGTACAGAGGATCTTTTATAGCTACCAATGAAGCTAATTTATATTCATGCGGGCTAGGCAACTTCAATTACAATCACTTGTGCAAAACTTAAATGCAGAAGAATGCAACTTGATGAAGGGGACTCCCTGTTGATTCCATTTTGCTACTTTTTGAGGCAAAAGATATCCAAGTGTGGGCTTATTAATGACAGCAAAGTGGAGTTTCAGACACAGACGAGTAATTATTTGTTAAAAGAACTGATGGCTTTAATAAATCCAAGATCTGATATGAGTGCCAATTTTATCAGTTTTGATTCTTTGGGTCAATTCTATAATATTATCCTCATAAATGTATACCTACTGCTTGAAGTGGCTTAGATTGAGTTTTGTTCTCCAGTCTTTAGAAATGTGCATCCATTGCTTGAGGCACTTTACACATACAAACCTGCACATGCACTTATGCACACAAATGCATATTATATATACACACTCATATATTCATACATACGAATATCCTGCTCTGTCACTGGAATCAGTTTTATTCATTTACATGTAAAATCCCTGATCGAAACAAAAATTAGTTCTAGAAAAATCTACTGACCATGAAACTTCACAGTAATACAGAGATTATGATACTGGTTATATAATCTCATTAAGATATATATATATAATCTTAGATTTTGTTAATGTATAGGACTTCTAATTTATGGCATGTAGGAATGAGCTGCTAAATTCTCTTATGTTATCATGAAGAAAGTAATACCTAAGTCATCAGGTAACGAAGGCACAGTTGTTGTTATAGAACAAAGTAAACAGCAAGTGACCAGCAAGGACTTCAGGGTAAGCTGATTGATTTTGACCTCTCTGGACAGTGAAAGGGAAAAATATCAAATTAAACAAGAACAATATAACTTCAGAACTCTGATTT
Organism: Geosciurus inauris; assembly: GCA_004024805.1. Lineage (NCBI taxonomy): Eukaryota > Metazoa > Chordata > Mammalia > Rodentia > Sciuridae > Geosciurus > Geosciurus inauris. Next base: position 41,798 of record PVHX01006541.1, on the reverse strand, counting down.
TTCAGATGAAGGCAAATGATCAAAGAATATCTACACATATATTTAAAGAGTATCATATCACACACAACTACAATCTTAGAAAAAGTAAAATCCAAACTAAAATGTTATTATTTTTATTCTAGTTTTTAAATAGACTTTATGGTCATTACTGAGTCTGTTTCCCTACAAGTTTTCACCACACTTTCATCACCCTGCACCACCACTGAAAGTTTCTAAACATAAAACCAGAATATGATTTAAGCATATTCTAGAAATTCCTAACACACAAACTTGAAGATAATGTTTGTTCCCAGCTGAAACCTGGGAAGAATTGTGTAAACAGTTTTTAGGATACTAAACCAAGAAAATTATTATTTTTTTCAGTGAAGTATAATTGCAAAAAACACTAGCTTGTTTATGCAGATCTTATTGTTGTTGTTTTGTTGTTATTTTCTGAGATATATCCTGCGAACTTAAATGAGTGTCTGATTGTTATTCTACACTCAATAGGCAATTTGTGAACAGGTAGGACAAGTATACTTGTTTCAGCAGATGTGGAATAGATGTGGTTGTTTATCCTGTGAATTAGATGCAATGAATGCAGTGATATCACATCCTCAATAAAGTTAGGTGTACATGAAAGTGATTGAAATGCTATCCAAAAAGAACTAGTCTCCAGTCTTCACCTCTAGAAAGTCTATTTAAATTGTGTGATGAAGTACCAAAATTGTTATTTTAGTAAAGCATCTTGGAAGATACAGAGTAACAAATCTTAACAGTTATCAAGAAAGTGATTATGGAGCAGATTTAACATATGTACCTGCTTATCTCAAACTAAATCCCTTAAGAGGCCTCAGAATACATTTATTTTCACAAAGTGTTGGAAATCATTAATAAAGGAAGTAGAAGTGTCATAGAAAGTGTCAATTTCTATTATCTATAGGCAAAAAAGACCCTGAGCTGTTGTTTGTGCAATAGAAAACATTTTTATTTTTCAGTGTAAATGACAGAGCAAAAGTTCATTTGCGTATGGTCTTCTAATATGAAATAAGATCAAAGTATTAATAAAAATGGTGTGGCATGGAGGAATCCCTAGTGGAGGCTAATATATTTTAGAGTCCCTCAGACCAAAACCATGGTCAGTTTATGCTTGATTTGTAAAATTGAAAAACATCTAGGTCTGGTAAGCAGAGTTCTGAATTTAGCCATGAAGACTGAACAGATCCCAATATAAAGAAAGAGAGCTTACGATAATGCCTTGGGTATGGAATACACCTCTGCCCTTTTCTTCTTGCCTGGAATGTTGTCCTTGTATTTAGATGCGAATTGTTTGTCCTACCACCATGAAGACAAAGATGAGTGCTAGGGTGATCACATGCAAGAATCATAGGGGCCTGGATCCTCAAGTGCATACTGTACCAAAATGTGCAACTAAAGTCTAAGTTGAACTAAGAACACAGATCTAGTTGGTACCAGATGCCTGACCTCAAGTCCAAGCCCAGCACGTAATAGAAAAGGGATTAAAGAAGATACCAGTATTCTCTCTACTTACATGTTCTCACCAATTATGAAAATAATAATAGCATTTTTTTGATAGTACTGAGAATACATAAAGTCAATTGAACAGTGTCTGACACAAAACAAGTGTTATGTGAACAGCTTGTTTTTTGTGATAATAAACCTGATTTAAAACTGAATTTCTTATTGCATGAGATAATGAGCAACATTTTGTCTAGGACATTGAGAAAACAGATCTCTTTTATTGGAAGATGAAATGCATCCTAAATGGCACAATAATATGAAAAAATAATATAGTAGTTATCAAATAAGAAGGGTGCTATATAAGGGTGCAAATAAGAAGGGAGCATATATAGGCATGTATATTTTTAGGATTGTCTGCGGCAGGCTTAGTGTGAGAGACTTAATGAAAAGGAGATTTTTTTAAAAGTATAAGTGTAAAAATTAGTTCATTTAAGATCTCATGTTTTAAAATCTACACAAATGAGCAAAAGCATTCATGCAAGATATAAACTTGAAATTTTATTTAAAGGATTATGTAGTTCCTTAAATTACAAAGAAAATGGCAAATTAAAGTTCATTTAATATACAAGATCTATCACTGAGAAAACAGACAATACGTTACAGAAAATTTGCAAGTGGCATGGTGATTGTTACTGAACTATCTAAGAGTGGATATCAGGCTTCAAATAAAAACATGTGCTGGGTATATTCTATATTCTAAATAAAAATGAGTCTAATTTTCTTTCAACTAGTCAATGCAAAAAGATGAAGAATATATATAAAATCTCACATTTAGCACAGTATCTAACTAATGATAATACTACTAATAAATGAGCCATTTAGTGACAAGGTAAGAAAAACTTCTTGGAAAAAGGCTGAATTGTAACTAGCTCCTCCCTGAGGCATCAACAATAGGACATACTCTTTTACCTTATATATATGATTATAAAGAAAAGACCACTGAATGACTAATACTGAAGTTTGAAAGGGTACAATTTTCCTAACAAATTTTTTATTCAATATCAGATGGAGTTATATGGAAACAGTAATTCAGAAAATAATTGGGGATAGCATGGCAAAATTTAAAGTACAGCTTAAGGATAGATATTTATCACTATCTCAGTCCATACCTGCATCATTTCACTACCATTATTGACAATCTGATAATACATGATATATTGAAAAATGGTTATTATCAATTTTGAAGGATTGCATATATTTTTAACTGATTTTTAGTGGAGTTAAATATGCAAATGGTCATTTTAAGCTTCTTATTTTCAATATCTTACATGGTTATGTAGTTAACATTGTAATATAACTCCAATTTAATTGGATTCTTTAAAGGTATTACATAATGTTTCCCCCTTTGGTTTGTAGCAATGTGGCAGGATTAATTTTTGCCATAAGTCTTTTTTGAAAAAGTGTTTGACCAGCAGTTAAGTGGTAAAGTTTTATAATAAACCTTTAAACCTACCATAAGAGTTAGGTCAATTAAGATTTTTATTATAAAATTCTGGCCAGGTTCAGTTTTTTCAAGTATATGATTTCTACTTTTTCTGATACAGGAATTTAAATAACAAATACATATTTATGTAGGTGGATGTTATGTAAATTTATATACTATACATTAGCTCTACATCTCCTTGTACAAAAATCCTAATTTTCATGTGGGCCATTCAGACATAGATAGAAATTATTTAATATCTGCTTTATATATGGTAGGAGATAAGTAAAAATGATAGTGATCCTTCAAGTTGCCTGAATTTCAGTTTCTATAAAAACTGACTTATGATTTTGACACTCTGCAATGTTTTACAAATGTTTTACAATGTTTTCCAAACTTAAGCAATACAGAACTGAGCAATTAAAATGTAAGCTAATTGCCAAATAAAGATAAAAATCATCAAAATTCTTTTTGCTATCCAATATCATTCACATCATTTTTGAAAGTAAATTGATTATGCTTCAAACACAAGAGTCTTAATAGAAGGTGATATTATTACACAGTAAGAACTATGCAACACAATAAAAAACCTGCCACATTTTGAAAAGCTAATACTTTGTACATCATTACTAAAATTACCAGCAAGTTTTTATTCCACACTTGCATTTTTAATCAAACTCATTCTTAGCAGTTGATTTAGTAAAAGAAATATAAGACCTTGCAATATCATTCTAAGAAATTAAAATTTAAACCAAAATTTTAATAATCATTTAATTACATGATTCTCATTTCAACATTTCCTTACACTTTGTAATACTATACTAATACAGAGAATAACAACAGAATTTTCTGTTAAGATATACACGGTGGTGCAAACCTGTAATCCCAGCATTTAGGGAGGCTGAGACAGGAGAATCGTGAGTTCAAATCCAGCCTCAGCAACGGCGAAGCACTAAGCAACTCAGTGAGACCCTGTCTCTACATAAAACACAAAATAGGGCTGGGGATGTGGCTCAGTGGTCGAGTGCCCCTGAGTTCAATCTCCAGTACCAAAAAAAAAAAAAAAAAAAAAAAGAAATACACTTAGTTTTTTTCCTGAAACAGTGAAAAAGAAGAACTTTTGCCATGTATCAAATTTGTTTAAGGGACAAGTAAGAGTCTTAGTTTTCTTTTCTTTTCTTTTCCTTTTTTTGGTACCGGGGATTAAACTCAGGGATACTCAACAACTAAGCCACATCCTCAGCCCTATTTTGTGTTTTATATAGAGACAAGGTCTCACTGAGTTGCTTAGCATTTGCTGAGGCTAGCTTTGAACTCGTGATTCTCCTGTCTCAGCTTCGGAAAGTGCTGAGATTATAGGCGTGTGCCACCACACCCAGCTGAGAGTCTTAGTTTTCTTAGGAATATCTCAGGGGAAGAAACTAATTTCTCTCGTATGTATCTGTGGCCATTCTACCAGAGACATTCAAACAACGTACCTGATTTTTAGAAGATTCAGTCATCTTCACCAAATGTTTACTCTTTTTGATATTATTTTTAAAAACCCATATTCTAGTTTGTGGTGGAGGAATTCTCCTGCTAATCAGTTCCAAATTTGTGTATCCAGACTAAGGAAGAACTTGTTACATTTCCCATTAACCCTATCTATGGTTTGGTCCAAAATCCAGAATAAAGGTCAACCATGACACTTGCCTATCCTTTGTAGCACACTTCAATTAATATGTTTTGTGTATGTGTGTGTATGTGTGTGTGTGTGTATGCGTGTACATGCACACACTGATGATTGAACCCAGAGTCCCATGCATGCTAGGCAAATGCTATATCACAGATTCTTTAGACAAAATCTTTAATGTGATAACCACCGTCTAGAGGAAAATATATTACCTGAATGCTGTGTTCTTCAGCCCTCATCTTCATTCTGTATGTGCATCTTGCAACTTACTAGTCAGTAATGAGAATTACAATATTACTAAGGAAAATAGTAATTCTAATGGCAATACTAACAATAGTGATGGATTGATTATTGCTTGTATTTTCACATTTGAAGCCTGTGAAACGTTTTTTTTACCTCATCTCCCCATTAGAATCCCCAGCTTTTGTCATAAATTTCGAGTGTACTTTTTACTATTTGACACTGTTTTCAGTCACAAGACTTACTTTGATATAGAGTGTGTAGGAGAAAGTTAAGAATGTGTCAGTGCAGAGTTAGGCCTCAGAATACTTTACATTATTTCCAATTGTTCTCCTACACCTTGCCATTTTCATGACAAGAATATGCCCCAGCTAGCTCACTAAACATAAAAGGCTCATGGTGTAGACTTGTACCACAGCTAAGTCTTGAAACAAAGCAAACTAAGCCCAGCTAAATACAGCTTATGTCTGCAAAAGCCTATTAACCTGCAGACCAGTAAAGATTGCTGTTTAAGATGCTCAGTTTGAGGATGATTTGTTACCCAGCACACAGCTTACTCTCTTCCTTATTCATTTATTTTTTAATTCCAGCATTGACTTCAGAACAATGTTATGTTATGGTGATCTTTCTGGCTCTTATGGGGCTTTGGATTCTGAAAATGAAGTCCTACCAGCAGGTGAGAAAAAAATAGAATAGAATCTTACAGTTAAAAAACTGTTTTTCCATGGACAATGTAGTGACTTTTATGGATCTTTCAAACTTTTTATTAGCTGAGATTGAAAAATTTTAAGGACTCCCATAAAACTTCTATGTGGCAAATGTGAAGAATTTAGGGGATTTTAAAGAAAGCTACAATTGCTAAGTGTGCATTGCGAATATTACTCAATTTTGAATATTCTCTTCTCATTGAATTTTTACATAATTCATATCAAAGACACAAAGCAAATCCTTGGATCTTCTATAGTTCAAATAAGATTCAATATTTTACATAACACTTTAATTTGATAGTCAAGAAATATTGTTTTGTTCTTATTTTATTGATCAGAAAAGGTGAGCATGAAAAATGTTAAATAATTTTTCCCCAAAAAATGAAGCATCTGGAAATTATGATGCCTTCAAATTTTCAGTATCAATTCAATGTCCACTATGTACAATTTCTGGTAAAGTTGAATAGTAATACTTTCTGCCTCTAAAACATTTAAAACATTTTATAGGTCTTTGTAAATCCTTTTACTTCCCTGTGAGATTGGAAAATCAAAATGTTTTATAGATAGTACAATGAATCACTAGGATTTGTACTACATTTACAAAATGCTTACATACAAAACCCATCTCCAAGCATTTCTATTAACTTTGAGCATTTACATGACAACAGCATTTCTAACTACAAAGGTTTTAGTACTGGGTAAATAAATCAACATTCAAATTCAAATCTTTATGCATGGATTTCTTTCTCTTTTTCATATGAAACTACTGTACATGTTTTACAAGTTAAACTATTACACCTTTCTTTAGATCCTCATGAAGTTCTGTGGTTTTAGAATCCAGAAACGAAGTATTTTTGAATAACTAATATATTTGAATTTCAATAAAAGTTTTGAATGCTCTACAGGTATAAAATAGTCATATTCAGCATCTGAAAGGAAATCTACATCTAGCAAAAGCATTACAGAAAATGAAAAGAATTGTATACTTAGGATGAATCAGATCAATGAAACAATTTCTAATCATAAAAATGCCACTGTCCAGTTTTACTAAATATTTCAGATAAAACATTGTAAAAAGTTAAATGCCATACTTACACAGTGTGCCTTTCATCTCAAGTTCCCAAATTCACTATATTTTCTTCATCAAAATTAAGCAAATATTAGATGCAGTGAATTTTGAATACAGTTATGACTGATGTGCAAGACAGACTTAAAGGATAATTGTACATTTAATTCCAGTTTTCTTCTCTTAATTTATTCTGTGAATGTTGATGATCTCATATTGTTTTGTTTTATATATATATATTGTTTTGTTATATATATATATATATATATATATATATATATATATATATATTTATTTATTATTGTAGTACTGGGAATTGAACCCAGGGTTGCTTTACACCAAGATATATCCCCAGATGATTTTTATGTTAATTTTTATTTTTTTAGACAGAATTTTCCTAAATTGCTGAAGATTGCCTTGAATTTGTAATCCTTTTTCTTCAGTCTCCCAAATCCTTGGAATTACAGGCATGTGCCAGCATAACAGGCCCAGTGTATGTCATTGGGAAACAGGAAGAGTAAGGAAAACAGCAGAGATTTACACAAAGAGGCAAATCTTCAGGTGTTCTACATTAAGAAATAGGCAAAGGAAGCAAACTTAGAACTTCATATTTAGGAAGTTTCTGTAGTACCTACAAATGTAGAAGAGGATGATTTAATATTGCTACAAATCAAGTATAAAAAAAAGTAATTTTATTCTTTCAGCAAATAACCTAGGTGTAATAGTAATGAGGATTTTGCCTCGACTTGATGAATTACTTGGAAAGTAAAAGGGTTGAAAGTTTTGCCAAGAGAGCTGAAGTCATGAATTATAAGATCTTATTGGAAAGTATGAGTAGTATAGAGCCAACTGAAAAATAGAAAAGAGAGGGTAGATACAATTCTAGACCAAACATCGCAGTAATAAGGGAGTAAAAGAAATAGAACATTAGGATTTATGTGGAAGATGAGAGCTTAATATTATGAAGATGTTTTGGGTGGTGATAATTTCTAGGGTGTGGTCAGATGTAAGCTTTTGAAGTAGAGCAGAAGAAAAGGCTATTAACTTGAGCACGGAAATACTATGAACATGTACATCAATAATCATCAAACATATGTTGAATTTTTATTTTTTTACAGATATGTGTGCAACAGCTTCCTCAAAATACACCATAGAGTGCAGGATATAAATTAGACTATTTATGGCATATTAAAGACTGTTCTTAGTTTATTCTTATTACTTAGTTGAAATGTAAATTCTCTAAATGTAACAGTTTTCTTTTAAAAATAAAATTGCTCTTCTCACCTCAATAATTATATCATTTCAACTTTCTCCTGATTTTTTTCTTTCTTCTTCTTTTCAATTAGAAATATTATACATAATTATCTACCACCAAGATTCTTTTCTAGGCTTTAATACTTTTGGGGGAGAGATTGTGTATTCTGAGATCATTTAAGGATAAATACTTACTAAAGTAGAATATTATACTCACACAGTGAGAATACTCATTCTTATAAAATGTTGTTAAGCCAAGAAACTTATAAGTATTTATTAAGTTAACATTATATACTTTGAATGGAAGTGACAGTGCTAAGGAATAAAAGAAACTAGCTACAGATAGAAAAGAAATAAGATGTATAATGGAAAAACTGGACAGGCAATATAATAATCCACTATTTACAAATATTATTGCACATATTATTTACACAAAAATTATTGCATTGATTCAATAAGAAAATTTTTTCTCAGCACACTTTAAAGCCAAACATGTCCTATCATTGCAGTTATAAATGTGAGTAAGCCCCTGATCTTAATGAAGTCTAGTTTGAGAAATTCACAGATGATTTCACTATTACAATATTCAAACGTTAAAGATTTTGCCATTTCTCTATTTTGTATAATCACTGTGTTGATACACATATACAATTCTTTGAGAATATTTGGGGTGCTAAAATTTCAACATAGAAAAATATCTTTAAATGATCTGAGAAAATAAGGAGGATCTTTCCATAGCAGACAGAGAGAAAAGACCCAGACAGAATGAACAGCATCCCTCATCTCTCCCTGAATAGAAACCTAAATTTAGAATCTGAATGATGGCTGGGTTAAAGGGATTCTCAAGATACTGAATAAGATACTGAATTCACTAGATTTGTGCTAATATTATTATATGGAATTTAAAAATTCTCTAGTACTTTTCAAGTATACTAATCACATTAATTTTCATTGTATCATGTTAATTGGTATATATGCAGTATATGCTGCACTTATAGATGTTATATATTATATTAATTCCTTATATTTACTTTTATATCATCATATATTTTAATACTTCTTACATTTTACATTATATGTCCTATAATAAAATATATAAACTTATTTTGTACATCTTATGAATATATTTTTTCTTTATCATGTATCCTAAATTATCTTTTTTATAGTGTATATCATTATACCTTTGATATACTGTGAAATACATAGTAGAAGACATTTCATGGTTGTTCATGATTATATATACAAATAGTATATAGAAAGTACATGATAAATGATGCATAGTCATTTAGTGCTTTACAAATATGTTGCTATAATTTTTTAAAATATTGTTCAAGAGAATGGATCAGAAAACCAATTTTTAGATTTTTCAGATAAACTATTTATCCATAGTCCTTCTATTCCATCTCTTAACATAGTGGACACACACACTCTTTTATATATGTGTTAATAAAATGCAGAAAGGAAGGAACATTAGGTATTATACTATATTGTTTGAATATGTCCAATTAAATCTCCCTACATATGACATAGAAAAAAATGAGGTAAAGAGTTGAAATATATATATATATAAATATGTATACAAATATATATAACTATTTTTTGAGGAGGTACCAGGAATTAAACCTGGGGACACTGAACCACTGAGCCACGTCTCTAGCCCTTTTGTACTTTTTTTTTTTTAATTTAGAGACTGGGTCTGGTTCAGTTGGTTATAATCTCACTAAATTGCTGAAGCTGGCTTTGAACTCGAGATCCTTCTGCCTCAGCCTCCAGAACCTCTGGGATTACAAGCATGTACCACCATGCTCAGATAAGAGTTGAAGTATTATTTTAAAAGTATATTTAAAATATAGAATTTTTTTGTGTATTTTGGGTAATAGTTCTTTATGAAGTATATCTTTTGAAAATATTTTCTTCCAATGAAAAGATGTCCCTTGTTCATGGACAGGCAGAATTAATATTGTTAAAATGGTCATACTACCAAAAGCAATATACAGATTTAGTGCAATCTCCATTGAAATACCAGTGACATTCTTAAAAGAACTAGAAAAACCAGTCCTAGAATTCATTTGGAAGAATAAAAAACCCAGAATAGTCAAAGCAATTCTAAGTCAAGAAAGCAATGCTGGAAGCATCACAATACCTGACAATAAATGGGCAAATTAACAAATGGGCAAATAAATTAAACAAACACCAGACACTTCTCAAAAGAAGAAATACGAATAGCCAACAACTGTATGAATAAATGTTCAATTAGGGAAATGCGATTCAAAACTACAAGATTTTATCTCACATCAGTTATAACATCAGTCATCAAGAATAAAAACAATAATAAATGCCCAAGAGAGTGTGGAAAGAAAGGAACACTTTTACATTGTAGGTAGAATTGAAAATTAGTACAATTATGGAAATCAGTATAGAGTTTCCTCAAAAGACTAGTAATGGAACCACACCATATTACCCATAAACTACACCATATACCACTTTAAGTGGTGTCTTCTCTTTCAATATTATGTTGTCTATTAAGGAAAAAATATTACAATATTATAAAGGTATGTTTTAGCTAGTAAAAAATGAAGTTACTTGTTAAAAATATTTTCTTCCATTCTACAGCTGGCTGCATTATTCTCTTCACAGTGTCTTTCACAGAACAGAACATTTTGTGAAGTCCACATACCAATTATTTTTATCACAGATCATGCCATTTGTGTTATATCTAAAACATCATCTGGATTTTCTTTGATGTTATCTTCTAGGGATTTTGTAGTTTTATATTTTCTACTAAGCCTATAATCTATTTTGAGTTAATGTTTGTGAAGGATATAGAGTCTGGACTGAGATGCATTTTTCCCCCCTTTTTGCCCAAGAGAGTGTGTTAGAGCAATTAGTGCTCTGATTCTTTTGTTCAGGAATCATTATTGAAAAGACTAGATTTCTCCATTTTATTGCCTTTGCTTTTTTATCAGTTATTAGTGAGCTACATTTATGTAGGTCTGTTCTGGGCCTTTCTATTTCATTGAGCTATTTGTCCATTTCATTGTCAATAACACACTGTTTTTGTTACCACAGCTTTGTACTACCACTTTAAGTGGTACACAGTGTCAGTACTCTGTATTCTTCTCCTTCAATATTGTGTTCTCTATTCTGCTTCTTTTGACTTTCCACATAATTCTAAATCAATATCTATAAAATAATTTGCTGGCATTTCAAATGAGCTTATGTTGCTTCTGTAGATGAGATTATGAAGACCTGGCATTTTAAACCTCCAATCTTAGCAATAACAAAATGAACAGTAATAAAAGAATTTAAAGTCAACAACGAGAAAAATGAACATTTTAATTAAAAAAAAGACAAAAGGCATGAACAGAAACTTCACCAAAGACCACATACGAATGGCAAATAAGCATATGAAAATATGTTTTACAACATATACATAAACAAATTAAAAGAACAATGAGATATCATTATATACATTTTAGAATGGTCAAAATCCACAACACTGAAAATACCAGCCATTAACAAGCATAAGGGAAAAACGAGAACTCTCTCACTGTTGGTGGGAATAAAAAATAGCCAGCCATATAGGAAGAGATTTTGATAGTTTCTTACAAAAAGAATCATACTCTTTTTATAATTAAGCAATAACACTCCTTGGTATTCACCCCCAATAATTTGAAAATACATATCCACAAAAAATTCTGCACATGGATGCTTATGGTCGATTATTCATAATTATTAAAACTTGGAAGCAACCAATTTATACATTAGCAGGTAAATGTGTAATAAACTGTGGTATACCCAGACAATGAACTATTAATCAGCACTAAAAGGAAATGTGTTATCAAGTCATACAAAGACATAGAGGAATCAAATGAATACTACTAAGTAAAAGAAGCCAATCTGAAAAGGTTATACAGTGTATGATTCCCACTATGTGACATTCTGGAAAAGTCATAACTATGTAAATGGTAACATGATCAGTGGTTGTCAGAGGTTGCCAGGAGAAAGGATAAATAATGGGAGGGTTTTGAAAGGAGTAAAACTACTCCATGATCTATATATGTCAATGTACATAGTAGTAGTATATGCATGTCAATATACAGTTGTCAAAAACTACAAAAAATACAATTCTATGGAGTAAATCCTAATGTAACCAATAGATTTTGAGTGAAAATGATGAAACTATGTATGTAAAAATGTATTACTATGATAAAGAATTTTAATAGGGAGGCTGTTCCTATGTTAGGTCAGGGTGTATGGAAAATCTTGTACATTTTACTTAATTTTGCCAAATACCTTAAAATGTTTAAAGATAAATCTATTAAAACTATAGTTTCACATTATATGATATTTATCCTCTTTTAAAAGAACAATGAGATATCATTGTTAAAATGCATTGTTAAAATGCATCTTCATATTATATAACCAAAAATTATATACATAGTAAATTGAAATGTGTTCACTTTCAAATATACATTCAACTTATGTTGTACCTATTATATTAGCATAATATTCTATCAACTGAAGGAAAATATTGGCTCATTCTTAATTATTGAAATAAAATTTTGTAATTAAAATTAGGGTTTGCCTATTGAAAGTGATTCTGTTATTAAATATGAAACTTAACTGTTAGTATTTTTATTTTTAATATGTTATACATTTTCTGCATCATTTCTTTTTTTATTTGTTCTTTTTACTTATACATGACAGCATAATGTATTTTGATATATCATATATATATGGAGCATAACTTCCCATTCTTGTGGTCATACATAATGTGGAGTTGTACTTGTTGTATATTCATATATGAACATAGGAAAGTTATGTCCAATTCATTCTACTGTCTTTCCCATTCCTATCTCCCCTTCCTTCCACACATTCCCCCATGTCCAATCAGATGATCCTCCACTTCCCCCCATCCATGAGTCAGCATCCAACATCAGAGAGAACATTCAGCCTTTGGTTTTTTAGAGAATGGCTTATTTCACTTAGCATGATAGCTTACAGTTCCAACCATTTACCAGCCAATGTCATAATTCCATTCTTCTTTATGGCTAATATTCCACTGTGTATATGAATGACATTTTCTTTATTTGTTCATCTGTTGAAGGATACCTAGATTGGTTCTACAGTTTACTTATTATAAATTGAGCTGCTATGGCCATGTCATTATAGGATGCTGATTTTAAATCCTTTGGTATATGCCAAGGAGGATAACTGAGTCAAATGGTGTTTCCATTCTAAATTTTCTGAGAAATCTCCATACTGTTTGCAGAGTAATTGCACTAATTTGCATTCCCATGAAGAATGTATGAGTGTACCCTTTCCCAACATCCTCACTAACATTTATTGTTACCTGTATTATTGGTAATTGTCATTCTGATTAGAGTTAAATACAATCTCAGTGTAGTTTTAATTTGCATTTCTCTAATTGCTAGTGATGTTGAACATTTTTTTCATATATTTTTCACCATTCATATTTCTACAATAAAGTGTCTATTCAGTTCCTTTTCCTGTTTAATGATTGGGTTATTTGTTGTTGGTTTTTTTTTTTTGTATTAAATTTTTTGAGTTCTTTATATATCCTAGAAATTAACGCTCTATCTGAGGTGCAGGTGGCAAAGATTTTCTCCCATTCTGTAGGCTCTATCTTCATGATTGTTTTCTTTGCTGTGAAGAAGCTTTTAGCTTGATACAATTCCATTTATGGATTCTTAATTTGGCTTCTTATGCTTTAGGAGTCTTGAGTAATTCAGTTCCTGAGCCAACATGATGGAAATTTGGGCCTATTTTTTCTTCTGATAGACTCAGCATCTCTGGTCTAATGCCTAGGTCCTTGACCTACTTAAAGTTCATTTTTGTGCAGGTTGAAAGATAGGGGTCTAAAAAAATTTTATGTGATAAAATTTTGTTTTATTACATATGGATTTCCAATTTTCCCAGCATCATTTATTCAACAGGCTATCTTTTATTCAATATATGTTTATGGCACCTTTTGGTACTAATAACATGCCATTTTTGTTACTGTATGTTATGGTTTTGATATGAGGTGTCCCCCAAAAGCTCACATGTGAGACAATGCAAGAAGGTTTGGAGGAGAAATGATTGAGTTATTGCATTAACATAATCAATGATTTAATCCCTGATGGGATTATCTGAAGTGGTAGGGTATGGCTAGAGGAGGTGGGGATTGGTGTGTGGCTATGGGGTATATATTTTGCATGTGGACAGTGGAGTCCCTCTGTCTCTTTCTTTTTCTGCTTTCTGATTATCACATGAGCTGCTTCCTTCTGCCATACTCTTCTACCTGATATCTGCCTCACCTTGAGCCCCAAGGCATAGAGCCGGTCTTCTATAGACTAAGGCCTCTAAAACCATAAACCCTCAAATAAAATTTTTCTCCTCTACAATTTTTCTGGTCAGATCCTTTAGTAATAGCAGCAAAAATGCTAAGTAGAACACTGTGGGTCTGTGGTATAATATAAGGCCCTCTATTGTGATGCTTCCTGCTTGATTTTTCTTGCTGAGGATTGATTTACTATTCTGGGCCTCTTATTTTTCCAAATGAATTTCACAACTGCTTTTTCCATTTCTATGAAGAATGTCATGGGTAATTTAATAGAAATTGCATTAAATCTGTATAACACTTTTGGTAATATGGCCATTTTAACAATATTAATTTTGCCTATCCAAGAACATGGGAGATCTTTCCATCTTCTAAGGTTTTCTTCAATTTTTTCTTTAGTTTTATGTAGTTTTGATTGTAGAGGTCTTCTACCTCTTTTGTTAGATTGAAACCCAAAGATCTTATTTTCTTTGAGGTTATTGTAAATGGGGTAGTTTTCCTAATTTGTCTTTCAGAGGGTTCATCATTGATGTATAGGAATGTGATTGATTTATGAGTGCTAATTTTATATCCTGATACTTTGCTGAACTCATGAGTTTTAGAAGTTTTCTGGTGGAGTTTTCTTGATCTTCTATACATAGAATCATGTCATCAGCAAATAGGGATAGTTTGAGTTATTTTTCTATTTGTATCCCTTTAATTTCTTTCTTTTGTCTAATTGCTCTGGCTAGAGTTTCCAGGACTATGTTTAATAGAAGTGATAAAAGAGGGCATCCCTGTCTTATTACAGTTTTTAGAGGGAATACTTCAATATTTTCTCCATTTAGAATGATATTGGCCTTAGGTTTAGCAAAGATAGCTTTAACAATTTATGTTCCATACAAGGTATGTTTGGGTTATGTTCCTACTATTCCTAGTTTTTCTAGTGTTTTGAATACGATTGGATTTCTGCAGCATTTCTGAATTTGTTAGCAATTGCATTGGCTCCTAAACTTCCCTGGAATAGTTAGTAGCTTTTTAATGTTTTCACCATAAAGAAATGATAAATGTTTGAGAAATTAGATATGCTTGCCCTGATTTAAACATTATGCAATGCATACATATGCAATGCATACATTGAAATATCACATGGTACTCCTCAAATGGGTACAATTTTTAATTTTTTTCATGTATATTTAAAAATAAATTTAATTAAAAATATTAGTTCGCTTGAATTTGAAATATCTGCCTTTATGTGTACTATACTACAAAAAATTAGTCATTCAAAAAATAATTGTTAATTTGGAAGGCCAATTAGTAGATACAAAAAAATTAAAATACTGCATTTTTTTCAGTCATTTAATTGTTGAACAATTTTCAGTGATGTAAAATTTTTTAAAAAGTAAATTTCTCTAAATTTTAATTAAAATGATAATATTGGAAAAGGCAAGTTATTTCTTCAGAGCTACATCTGAGGTACTGAGGATAGAACACAGGCCCTTGTACATACTCTACAAGTGTGCTACCTCTGAAATACATACTTAGCCCCTATATCACCTATTCTTAATTATGTCTTCCATAGTCATGGCAACTTATTATTGGTTTCTATTGCATTGTATTTCCTACAAATCAGCATAAATACACAATGGAAAATTCACATCATGAATAAAAATTCAAAGATAAGTTTGTTTATTTCTCAGGATTTACTAATATAAAATCTTTACTAAGTCCATCTGTTCATTAATCAAAACAATCTAGTCATAGAGTTTTACTATTTTTAATAGATTGTGCCTAATATATTCATTTCACTTCACTCTAAATTTAAAGGTAGTTATTAAGCACCAACATTGTACCAGGCATTTTTAACAGCATTGGGATGCAAAAATAACCAAAGCTGAAAGTATCTTCACCTTTAATTTTGATACATGTCATATTTACTTTGGAGTTACATAAATCTAAAATGGTTAATGGTCATTTTCCTCTTTAAATTTTGTTTATTATTCTCAATTTCATGGAAATGTAAAAAAAGGAAAGTCTCCAGGAAGCAGGTCTTGTAACACAGGGTGTCAACTCTGGCCTTCATTGTCTTGTTTTCTCCAAGACTTCTAATTACTTCTGCAAAACACTGATTTAAAATTAGTTCTTTTCCCTTCAACATCGGAAATGTTCTTACTTCTCTTCTATTTTTGAGTGTAACACATGATTGTTTTCTTCTAAACTTCCCTACAATCGTTAGGCCAAAGGCATTTAAAGAAGAAACACATTTTATTTACTAATGCCAATCATTTTTTAATAAATGAAGCATGTTTTTTAATAGGTAACTATGTTTGTGTTGATATTTTTAGCTGTGCTATATGTGAATTTTTATAAGAATGCCAATAAGCAATTCCTCATTGAAATTACAATAATTTTACTGAGAGAAAAGAACATTAAATAAGGCCAGAATATGTTGCTGTTGATTTTTTTAATGCTATCTTTGAATGCATTGGTATTCATCATAATAAAAATGATGGATATTATATAGATTAACAAATATTTGCATCTTAATGCTTAATACTTAACACTGGCATAATTGTTCTTTCAACAATGTTGTCATCTTCACTGTAAGGATAATAGCTTGTCTTTCCCATCCTCAGAAAAGCTCACATAGACAAGAAAAAGCTGTTGTACAAAAGTGTGCAAAGTACTATAAACTTGTTTTGCAAAATATGGCTACACATCATGAATCTGAACTGAATGGAATTTTTACTCATGGTTGTATTCTTTATTCTTTGAAATATAACACCATTTCTAGTCTGCCTCTCTTCCTCCTTGAAAAAATATACAAAAACCTTAATATCTAGTTTTAAACATCAATAGCATTAATAAGTTATATTTTACAATAATATAATACATTTAAGAATATGATTTATTAATTTTACTTTCTTCTGAATCATGACCAATGTTTTATATAATATGGAAAGAAAAAAATTAAGTACAAAATAAATCCCTGGGTCCAGGCATGGTGATGCACACTTGTAATCAAAGCAACTCAGGCTCAGTAGGTTAAGGCAGGAAGATTGCAATCCTCAGCAATTTAGCAAGGCCCTAAACAACTTGAGACTTTGTCTCTAAATAAAACATAAAAAAGGGCTGGGAATGTGGCTCAGTCATAAGTGCCCATGGGTTCAATCCTTGGTACCAAACAAATAAAACAAGAACAACAAAATAAATACTTATTTTACTAATATTCATGTCCAGTGATGGAATAAATATTTATGCCATGTGAAATACTAATATTATTTAATTACCCACCAGAATTGTAGAAAATATTTTATATTTAAATGAGATTAAAAGTGATATTAAATATTTTATGGCTAATGAACTACCTATAATCTATGTTAAAAATCAAACTGCATCCAGCATCTAATTCATAATTATTTAAATAAGTCACTAAAAACAACTATATCATGCATCTTACATTTTTCTTAAAGTACATGCACATTGCATTCTCTTTCATCTTCTGGTTAGTAATGAATGATTTTATGCATCAATTTGAATGAGCTAAGGGATGCCCAAATAGTTCATAAAATATTTCTGGGTGCATCTGTGAGGGTATTTTCTGAAGACATTAGCATTTGAATCTGTAGATTTCAAAAAGAAGATAGCCCTAACTAATGTGAGTAGGTATCTTCCCGTGTCTTGAAAGTAGAGAGAGAGAAAAAGCCGAAGAAAGCCAAATAAGCTCTTTCTGATTTAGTGGGGAAATCCATCTTCTGTTGCTTTGAGGAGATTCTTCTCAGGCCTTCAGACTCCAAGAAAAGTGGGGTCCTCTGGTTCTCACGGCTTGAGTCTTAGACTGAATTGTAACACAGATTTTTCTAGTTTTCTAGCTGGCAGAAAGGATATGGAATTTCTTAAGTTCTATAATCACATGAGCCAGTTCCTATAATAAATTTCTTTTTCTCTCTATCTCTTTCTCTCTCTCTCTCTCTCATATACACACATACACACATACACATATATGTATGTTCACAACATATATCTGTGGGGAAAAGTTAAAATTATTAATATTTAAGAGACCTTTCAAATCTATATTTTTTTATTCATTACACATAAAGACAAGCATTTCTTTCCACAATATCATACTAGGATTTTATATTAAGTATGAAGTATATAAGGTTTACACTTACATTACACTAATTTCCTTGTCCAATCCAATGACTAAAAAAGGCAATAAATATAATCCATCCCTTACAAACTGGAATAGTTGTATAATATATCAGAACAATTTGTTACCAAGAAATTTAAATAAGATTGATTAAGGCAGGCGTGGTGGAACACACCTGTAATCCCAGCACTTTGGGAGGCTGAGACTGGACAATCAGGAGTTCAAAGCCATCCTCAGCTACCACGAGGCACTAAGCAATTCAGTGAGACCCTGTCTCTAAGTAAAACACAAAATAGGGCTGGGGTGTGGCTCACTGATCAAGTACCCCTGAGTTCAATCCCCAGTACCAAAAAAAAAACAAAAACAAAAAAAAAGATTGATTAGCAAGATTATCTGTTTTGAATTATATGTGTTTGTAATTATGCACGTTTATTTTTTTTAATTTAATTAACTCACCATTTTATATGACAATTATTTTTTACGTTTTAAAAATATTTTTCAAAATTTAGTTTTCCATGTTTCTAAATCTACATTTTAATGTTGCATCACAGTTGTTAATTCATATTCATTCCAACCTAGAAATGTAAAGTTTACTGGTTTTTGTTAAGTATTAATAAAATCTTCATCAATAGATAGGCCACTGCTATGTAACTGGTTTTTTGTAGAACTCTACTATTATAATGAGATTGTACTTTATCTTGAATGACAGTGAGGGAAAGATTACATAACTCCTATTTGCTTTAAGAAGCCTGGCTAGCTGACACAGCTGTTATGCTAATAGTAATTTGATGCTGAATGAGAAAGAAGCTATCCAGGGGGAAAATTTCCATAACTATTGCATCTAATATCAGATGTAAGAAGTAATTTTCTCCTATACTGCATCCAAAATTTTCTGTGAGCTTAGAGGTAAGAATATGGCTATGTATATATTTTTAAAATCTATGTACTCACCATTAGCTTTTACAATTCCTTTGTTCACCTAGTACATTTTCTTGCCGTATTTTAGTGTTAGAAAATTGAAGAAATTCATAGAAATGCAAATCCAGACCTGTCTAATTCTTCCAGTAAAAATTCTTTACATCTGAACACATGCACACACTATTACAGAGAGTCTTGAAAGTGCATTTAAAGATAGAATGAACTTCCAATAGACCTAATTAATATATATTTATGGACAATGCTTTAAGATTCTTCAAAGGATATATGGTTTCTCCTTCCCAGTTTTGCCTGAAATAGTGTAAATGTACTACACAAGCATGCTTATATCTGTAGTGATCATTTTTAAAGGACAATCTAGAAGAGTAGGAATCAGTCAATGAATTGATTATTGTCAAGAAAGCATATAAATTTTTTGAAATCTACAACTATATAAGTATAGTATCTCTTCTCTTTTTAAATTAGTGATATGGCACAAATTTAGTTACGATTAAATCTAAGGAAGTTAATCTGAGAAACTCATATGGAGATAAGCTATATATTAAGAATTACGGTTTTTTGTCTTTCTCTTTTTTTATTTTGTTCATTATTTTGTTCATTTATTTTTCAATTTATTTATTCTACTTAAGTATATATGATAGCAGAATGCATTTTGATTCATCATACTCAGATGAAACACAACTTTTTATTTCTCTGGTTGTACATGATGTAGAATCACATCATATATGCAGTCATACACGAGAATTATGTTTTTGCAGCAATAAAATATGTTGAAATATAGTATGGAAACTTTTGTAGTTTTGTTACTAATTTTAATTTATTTATTCATTCAATATATAAAAATGTATTGAGCACTCATTTCCCTTCTGACTAGTATTCTATATGCAGTACTTTTTATATAGGACTCCATCACTGGATTCAGACTAATCTCACTATAAAAAACAACCATAAAATTTGGAAAAATATAAAGCTGTTTTGAAAATATAACTTTCAAAGGTAGCACTGGAAGAATAACAATTTTAGAAATTTGAAAAGCTCAGTGATACAAATAAAGCTTCTCTGCAGCCCTTTGTTCTGAATATAGTTCTTGGTTTGTACCTATAGCATAAGAGCCTTACAGAAAATACATGTGCATAATATTTCATGAGTGTCAATGTACTTAGGGGAAAAAGTGCAGTTTGTGTCTTTAAGGCAGCAAAGATTCCAGATAGGAATCCCAGGAAAAAAGAGATTGAGAAATGAATCCATAATTTTCAAGTCTTTTTTCCTTCTGAAAGATAGTAAACAATAGGCAAAACATAAATGAACCAACATCCATGAAAAATAGAATACATTTGCTTACCAGAAAAGTGTGTATATATGTATGTATGTTTGTATGTACGTATGTGTCTATGTATGTTAATATATATAGAGAGAGAGAGACAAAGAGGGAAAGAAAATATGTGATATTATATAGTCTATTCTTTAAGAAAGAAATACTAATAGAGATGAAGAAGGTCACTTTACAATTACAAAACACTCAAAAATATCCATTCAGCCCTGCGCATGCCTGTAATCCCAGGGAGCTGGGAGGCAGAGGCAGGAGAATCAAGAGTTCAAAGCCAGCCTCAGCAATGGCAAAGCACAAGCAACTCAGTGAGACCCTGTCTCTAAAAAAAAATACAAGATAGGACTGGGGATGTGGCTCAGTGGTTGAGTGCCCTTGATTTCAATCCCTGATACCCACTGCTTCCCCCGCCAAAAAAAAAATTCATTCAACAGGAAAATATAACCAGCCTAAAGCTTTAATTATACAGTAAAACATTCATAACACATAAGCTGCACAATAAAGTAACATAGATACCTAGCATAAACATATAAATATAATCTGCTAACAGAGTCTGCATATATGTATATATGTAAAACAGTGCTGAGAAAACTAAAATAATATGTTCACAAATCCCCCAATTATAGCCCAATATTTTAACTCCACTTTTCCAGTAATTGCTGGAATATAAACACAACAAAAATAAACTCACTTGCAAAATACTAAGTTTGTAAACAGTTTGAATGTAATTTACATTTAACCAAATTGCAACCCAAACTCTAATGTATATTCATTTCAAGTGAAGAAGAATCTTTGAAACTGCTGTAAAATTTACACAAAAAGCCCCATAGCCAAGAAACAGACTGAAAAATCTTCCTACTTGATGCCATGGAATATGTTTTATGAAGGGGATGGACAGATGAATTAGAGTTTTAACTAGGAGGACAGAGAATAGACAACCATCAGGGAAGCAAACCGGGCACTATTAAACTGTTTCCCATTCCTTGAGCTTTGATCAAACGTTTTTAATCGAACTGCATTTAATTAATTTAATTGTATTGCTATGCAACTGTGACCACAATGCTCTCTCTTATCCCTCTTTTCATTGAATGAGAGTGACTCTTGCTTTTATATTACACCTTCTTCTCCATTGTGTTTTGGGATGGTGGGACTTATCTGTTCATATCATTCAAATCTGTTTGAATTAAGAACCTTATCTGAGAAGCTGTAAAAGTTGATCAGGACTCATGCTTCCTCATTTATACTTGGAAATGATGTAGATAACAAGATAGAAAAACAAAGCATGGTTCTGAAGTAGAATGTGGTAAAAATTCTGGAGGAAACAGTGAGCATAATTTCATGTGAGATATGTATAAATAACTATGTCCAGTGTGTAAGCTCTTTTAGATTGGAAATCATGTAACTGTGGAAAAGTCTGGTTTGACTGTCACCCAATGAAGACGATGACTTGAAGGACAGAGTGACAGAAGGAGAAAGAGTTTTACTGGCAACAAACTGGCAGATGGAAGATGGAAATTGAAAGACTGTCACACAAATACCGTCTTGCTAGGGGTTGTAAGCTCAAATGCTTTTGTAGGGTTTCTGAAGAGTCTAATTTTAGCTAGAGCTAGATGGGTACCAGAAGGGTCTTTAACTGTTACAGAAATAAATTATTTTCACATTGTTTCAATGTTGTCCACAGATAACCAGGTATTTCTGTAAAACTAAAGAGTAGGTCATATGATTGACATTTGTATATTAATATTTTCCCTAATTCTTATTTTCAGGCAAAACGGAGTAAATGGGTTAGTTATTTGGAGAGTGAAAAATAGGGAGTTGAGACTAAACAGAAACAATGACAAAAAGATTTACTAGTGGTTAACCTATTCACAGGTGTCAGTCATGGCCAGAATATTTTGCAGCATCTTCTATCAAGAGTAGCCTATATTTTTGTCCCTTGAATCTGATTTGGCCTTATGATTTTCTTTGGGTCCAATAAAGAACAAATATTACTAAGAACAATATGGGCCAAAATATAACAAAAGAACAAAATTCAACAAAATGATAAGTTTAAATACTGAAAGAAAAAAACTGGTCGCCTATATCTATGATAGTTCCCTTTAAGAATTAATGCAATGAGTGAACCACATATCATTTTTCTTTTTTCATATTTTTATTGGTGCATTATAATTATACACATTATTGGGGTTTATTTTTTATATATTCATATATGCAAATTATATAACAATATAATTTGGTCAATATCATTCCTCAGTACCTCCTCTTTCCCTCATCTCCTCCTTTCCTTAACCCTTCTTCTTTTCTACAGGTCTCCCTTCTATTTTCATCATATAACACCCCCTCTTTTTATCTTTTTTTTATCTCTAGCTTCTACAAAGGAGAGAAAATACACTGCTTTTGACTTTCTTAGATTGTCTTATTTTGTTTAAAATAATACTCTCAAGTTCTATATATTTTACTACAAATGACATTTTATTCATTTTTATGACTGATTAATACTCCATTTGTACACATATTTTCTTTATTCATGCATACATTGATAAACCACATATTAAACAGAGTAAATTTGTCAACAATAGCCTACCATTATAATAAAGTATTTTAAAAATTTTTATTCAAGTTGGGCACAATGGTGCATACCTGTAATCCCAGCTGCTCTGGAAGCTGAGCCAGGAGAATTATGATTTAAAAGCCAGCCTCCACAATTTAGTGAGTCCCTGTTTCAAATAAAAAAATAAAAAGGCTGGGGATGTGGCCCCATGGTTATGTGTCCTTGCATTCAATTCCTACTACCAAAAAAAATTTTGCAAAATTATGTGTTTGTCAAAATACAGAAAATTAATACCACATGCAAACTTTACTAAGTAAGGAAGAACATAAAAATCATAACTATGTAGGTAATTATCAAAGATAAATCTTAACTTTTAACCAATGTTTCTGCTAACCTAACAACTAATTGCTATGGAATGTAAAAATAACACTATCTTATTGCATTTATAACCCAAATAAATGTACTATTAGAAAAACTGCATAAAGAATAGGAAGGACAAACAGAAGTATCTGTTTTAATGTTCATATATTAAACACTAAATATTATAACATTGATTCACGTATGTGTTAATTTGAAAATATATATTATCCTAAGGCAAAAATTAATAAATTAAGCATACTTGTTATGTTTTAAATACGAGGTGTCCCCCAAAAGCTCATGTGTAAGACAATACAAGAGTGTTCAGAGGTGGAATAGTTAGATTATGAAAACAATAGCCTAATCAGTAGATTAATACACTGATATAGATTAACTGGGCAGTAACTATAGGCAGATAGGGTGTGGCTAGAGTATGTAGTCACTGGGGTTATGTTTTTGGGGCTTATATTTTGTGCCTGGTAACAGAGCTCTCTCTTTTTCTCTGCTTCCTGACTATCATGCCTTGAGCTTCTTTCCTCTGCCATGCCGTTCTGCTATGTTGTTCTGCCTCTTCTAGGGCCTAGAGCTATTGTGTCACCCAACTATGGACTGAACCTCTGAAACTGAGTCAAGATAATCTTTTCCTCTCTAAATTGTTCTTGTCAGGTATATTGTTCACAGTAATGAAAATTTAACTAAAACAATGGTGATATAGTTTAACACACACACACACACATGTATATATATATATATATATATATATATATAATCAAAAGGAAATAAAGGGAAGACAGGAAGGGAGTGGAGATAGAAATAGGAAAGATGACATTATTTTAATAATGGAATAAATGGAATAAATCTGACATTATTTTCCTATGTATATATATGAATACACCACAATGAATGTCCACATCATGTATATATATCCACTAGACTGGAATCCAAATCAGAAAAAGATATATTCCATATTTATGTAAATATGTCATAATAGACTGCACTGTCATGTAGAACTAAAAACAACAGATAAAAATTTAATTTTTTGATATGAGTCTATGCTCCTTCCATAATCCAACATTGTCTTCAACTTTCTAATTTATATTTGGTTTAGAAATTTGAAGCAATGCTATTAAATGATACCTTTTCAGAATTATAGCCTGATATAAAACTATCATGCATTTAAAATATGAATGTAGGGGCTGGGGTTTTGGCTCAGTGGTTGAGCGCTTGCCCTTGCATGCGTGAGGCACTGGGTTCGATCCTCAGTACCACATAAACTAAATACAGGTATTGTGTTCATCTATAACTAAAAAAAAAAAATATGAATGTAGAACTACAAACTTTAAAATGCATTTCAAGAAATAACAACTTGAAATGTTTTAACTTTAAAAAGTAAAAACTTAGAAATTCAAGATGGCAGATTAGAGGAAGGATTCATTTCCAGTTTCTCCAAGACTCAATATTCAAGCAGCAGGAGTACTGCTTCTCAGTCAAGTGTTGAAAGAGTAATTTTACACAAATTTAATATTGGACAGTCAAAGTCTCTCAGAGACTCAGAAATCCATGTGTGTTAGACAAAGAACAAGAAAGTACACACTGGAGCTTAGCTGGTTGCTGCAGTGACAGTGGCACTGTTCATTGCAGAGAGGAGGGATAACACACAGAAATTTGACATGGAAAATTCCATAGATCAGAAAAGCAGCTTGAATGTAGCTGCTCCAGAGACTACACAAAAAACTACTGTTTGAAAAATCCTTTGTCTTCCTCAACTGGTAAACAGGGAGCTGAGGCAGGATCCATCTTGACGAGGCTACCTTGCAGCCAGAAGATCATAGCCAACATTGCCACACTGTCCTGGCAAGTGCCTAAGATATACCTAGCAGAATGTGAGTGCCCACAGAGAAGATTGTACCCAATGGAAATTCAAGTCAAAGATATGGAAGGGAATGCAACCCAGTTTCCCTTTGATTATGGAAGCTCATGTGACCGGCTGAGGAGGGTCAAGAAACTGGACAGGTGAGTGTGATTACACTCAGGGACTGAGCCTGGGAAGGCTGCATTGTGGGTGATGGAGTGTGGGAGACATGTGAAGGTCTGGCTGTCCTAGCAGTAGAATTCTTAGGAGAATCCTGAGATCCAGACCCCAGCAGATATCCCATCTTCCCATCCTTAGGTGTGGTGTTGATCTAATTTCTCCAAAGCAAGTACCACCCAAGGAGTTCCCAAAGGCAAGTTTAGATCTAAGCTCCATCTGCCTGAACTTCCCTTAGAACTCTGCAACAGCCCCACCCTGGGAGGGCATCAATCTGATGTGTCCAGATAAAATTCCAATTCACAGTGCTTTCTATTCCATCCTACCTTATACTGGTGAGAAGATGAGAGTATTTCAACCAGTTTCAGCTTTAGGCCACTCTAACTGGCAGCTCAGTGAGAAATTTAAAAAGAGCTGTTTAAGAACACTCAGTTCTTGCTCTCTCTAAGAGGCACATAGCCCAAGAATAAATGGAAAGGACAGTGAGTATCCATCCTGTTCTACAGTCTTGAACACATCACTGGAAAAAATTCTGTTATTTATCATTAAGAACTTCTTTTCTGCTGGAAGCAGTAGCTGATGCCTTGTAATCCCAGAGATTCAGGAGGCTGAGATAGGAAAATGGGAAGTTTGAGGCTATGGTTTCAGCAATTTAGCTTAAGGGTTCTGTGTTTGGAATTGGGGTCTCTGATGACTTCTTGACTGTGGCATGCTTGATATCTAGCAAGTTCTATGCAAAAGTATAGGATGCTTAGCTCCTGGGAAGGTCCTTGTACAAAGTATGGGATGCCCAGTGACTGAGAATATTTCTATGCAAAAGCTTAGCTGCTATAGCAATGCCCTCTATCGGGAGGTTTTGTGTTAGAGCCTTATCAGCCTCGACCTTGATCTCAGGCACATAGCTCTTGGGAATGAAGGAACTGGCTTGCTAGATAACTACAATGTTTCACCAAGCTCTGCTGCTCCTGGACCTACCCATCTAACAGTAACTTTAAACAATGGACTTTCTTGAGAGCTACACAAAACCCCTAACATTGCATATTGTATGATAGAATGTAACTGAGAAATAAGCTGCTGTAATGTTGCTGATTCTGTAACCTGCCTAATGATACAATGAACAATAATGTACTAATGATGCCAGTGACCTAAGGTAACCTATTGATATAAATAAAATTGGCAGCTCAGGTAAGCAGCTCTTCTTCCTTGCCACTGCACCTTGTGTCTGTGTCTCCTTTTGTTTTCTTTACAACTTAGTGAGATCTTGTCTTGAAATAAAAAAGTAGGACTAGGGATATAGTTCAGTGGTAGAGCACACTCAAGGTCAATCCCTGAGGGAGATGTGTGAGAGCATAGGCAGCCAGGACAAGGTGGGAAGTAAAGAAGACAAGGACAGGTCCAGACCAAGGGAGCATGGAGAGGGTCTTCCAATGAAGTCAACTTCCCAGTTGAATTTGTTTCTGGACACAAGCTGGTGACCCAATTAGACAGACACTTCCCTGCTCATGCTTCTAAACAGGGAATCCAATTAAAAAAAACTAAAATAGATGTGTGAGCATGGGAGTGGGCACTAATAAATAGTAATGAGAGCTTGGACAGGGGAGGAGATAGGAAAGGAGGAAATTCCAGGGACCATAAAAAGAACATGTCAAAACCTCCCCACAGGACTGCTTGCTCCAGGATCCCTTCTCTTTGGAGAAGTCTGTTACTGTTGCTTTTGCAATAAGCCCTCTGCTTTCTGGCTACAAATAAATAAAACAAAATTAAAGCAATAAAATAAAATTTGAGAAAAGAAAAATATGACAAAAGAATAGTTTAATATCAAAAATATAAAAGAAAAACAGATGGCATGAGTAAAAAAATATTAGGGAAATAGAATCAAGCCTACTGTTAAGAGTAACTTTATTAAATATGAGTTGGTTAAATTCTCCAATAAAGAAATTAGTGACTGTTAGATTGGATGTTTTTAAAAAGGCCTAATTTTGTAATATTTTTAGCATATACATTTTAAATGTATGCACATAGACTAAAAGTAGAAAATGGAAATATATATTTTAAGCAATTACTGATACACAGAATTGGAAAGCTATACAATAAAAAAAAGTCTAAGTACTTTAAGAAATAGTTTAAGAAATGGGCCTTTCTCTTAAAATAAGACCTTTTAAAAATAAGAAATGTTACTTGCCTCATAGAATGAGTTTGGAAGGGTTCCCTCCTTTGCTATTTCATGAAATAGTTTGAGGCGTATTTGTATTAATTCTTCTTTGAAGGTCTTGTAGAACTCAGCTGAGAATCCATCTGGACCTGGGCTTTTCTTGGTTGGCAGGCTCTTGATGGCATCTTCTATTTTCTTGCTTAAAATTGATCTGTTTAAGTTGTGTATGTCCTCTTGGTTCAGTTTGGGTAGGTCATATGCCTCTAGAAATTTGTCGGTGTCTTCAGGGTTTTCTATTTTACTGGAGTATAAATTTCAAAGTCATTTCTAATTCTCCTCTGTATTTCAGTAGTGTCTGTCATGCTATTTCCTTTTTCATCACAAATTTCAGTAATTCGGGTTTTCTCCCTCCCTCTTTTTTTAGGGTGGCCAAGGATTTGTCAATTTTATTTATTTTTTCAAAGAACCAACTTTTTTGTTTTGTCAATGTTTTGAATTGTTTCTTTTGTTTCAATTTATTGATTTCAGCTCTAATTTTGATTATTTCCTGTCTTCTACTTCTTTTGGTGCTAAATTGTTCTTCCTTTCAAAATACAGAAATCAATTAACATAATACATCACATAAATAGACTTAAAGATAAGAGTCATATGATTTTATAATCAATGCAGAGAAGGCATTTGACAAAATACAACACCCTTTTATGCTCAAAACACTAGAAAAACTTGGGATAGAAGGAACATACCTCAACTTTGTAAAAGTTATCTATGCTAAACCCAAGACCAACATCATCCTAAATGGAGAAAAATTGGAATCATTCCCTCTGAAAATGGGAACTAGACAGGGATGCCCTCTCTCACCACTGCTATTCAACATAGTCCTGGAAACACTAGCCAGAGCAATTAGACGAAAGAAATTAAAGGGATATGAATCAGAAAAGAAGAACTCAAACTATCATTATTTGCAGACGACATGATTCTATACTTAAAGGATCCAAAAAATTCTACCATAAAACTCTTAGAATTAATTAATGATTTCAGCAAAGTAGTGGGATATAAAATCAACACCCACAAATTAATTGCATTTCTATACATCAGTGATAAACCCTCTGAAAGAGAAACTAGGAAAACTACTACATTCACAATAGCCTCAAAAAAAAAGTACTTGGGAATCAATTTTTAAAAAGAGGTGAAAGACCTCTACAATGCAAACTACAAGATACTGAAGAAAGAAACTGAAGAAGACCTTAAAAGATGGAATAATCTCCCATGCTCCTGGATAGGCAGAATCAATATTGTCAAAATGGCCATACTTCCCAAAGCACTATATAGATTCAATGCAATCCAAATTAAAATCCCAATGTCATTTGTTATACAAATAGAAAAGGCAATCATGAAATTCATTTGGAAGAATAAAAGACCCGGAATAGACAAAGCAATCCTTAGCAAGAAGAATGAAGCAGGAGGCATTACACCAGACCTTAAATTATACTACAAAGCTATAGTAACAAAAATGGCATGGTACTGGCACCAAAATAGACATGTAGACCAATGGTATAGAATAGAAGACACAGAGACAAACCCACTTACATACTAGATAAACTAGAGACAAACCCGCTTATACTAGATAAAGGAGCCAAACATGTACACTGGAGAAAAGATAGCCTTTTCAACAAATGGTGCCAGGAAAACTGGAAATCCATATGCAGCAAAATGAAACCAAACCCCTATCTCTCACCATACACAAAATTCAACCCAAAGTGGATCAAGGGCCTGGGAATCAGACCAGATACCTAATGCCTAATAGAAGAAAAAATAGGCCCAAATCTTCATCATGTCGGATTAGGACCATACTTCCTTAACAAGACTCCTATAGCACAAGAAGTAAAATCAAGAATCAACAAATGGGATGGATTCAAACTAAAAAGCTTCTTCTCAGCAAAATAAATAAGCAATGAAGTGAACAGAGAGCCAACATTCTGGAAATAAATCTTTGCCACACACATATCCGATAGAGCACTCATCTTCAGGATATATAAAGAACTCAAAAAACTTATCACCAAAAAAACTAACAACCCAATCAATTAATGGGTCAAAGAGCTGAACACAAACTTCACAGAAGAAGATATACAATAGATCAACAGACATATGAAAAAAATGTTCAACATCTCTAGCAATCAGAGAAATGCAAATCAAAACTACCCTAATATTTCATCTCACTCCAGTCAGAATGGCAATTATCAAGAATACAAACAACAATAAATGTTGGTGAGGTTGTGGGGGAAAAGGCACACTCATACATTGCTGGTGGAACTGCAAATTGGTATAGCCAATCTTGAAAGCAGTATGGAGATTCCTTAGAAAACTTGGAATGGAACCACCATCTGAGCCTGCTATCCCACTCCTTGGTCTATACACAGAAGACTTAAAAACAGCATACTACAGTGAGGCAGCCACTTCAATGTTTATAGCAGCTCAATTCACAATAGCTAAACTGTGGAACCAACCTAGATGTCCTTCGATAGATGAATGGATAAAGAAACTGTGGTATATATACACAATGGAATATTACTTAACAATAAAAAAGAATAAAATTATGGCATTTGCAGGTAAATGGATGGAGTTGGAGAATATCATGCTAAGTGAAGTAAGCCGATCTCAGAAAACCAAATGCCGAATGTACTGGTTGATAAGTGGATACTGATCCATAATGTGGGGAAGGACATGGGAACCATGGAGGAGCTCTGTTCACAGGGGTGTAAGGGGTGAGGGGGAATGGGGACAGTAAAAGTGGTGGAATATGATGGTCATCATAGCCCTAACTTTATGTATGACTGCATGTATATTGTGATTCTATATCTCTTACAACCAGAGAAATGAAATGTTATCCTCTATCTGTGAAAAAAAAGATTAATTTACCTAACAGAAAAAAATTAATAAATAAATAAAAATAAAATAAAATAAATTATAATAAAAAATAAGAAATGTTTCAATTAATGGAAGACAAACACCTCAAAGTATATATACACTCTAAAGAGTGTTTCAACATTGACATAGCAAAAGAAAAAAATTGCAAATACACAATTATATTTAGAAATTTTAACACTCTTATTTCTGTAGTTCATAGAAGTAGACAGACACTGGTGAGAGTACAGAAGATTTAAGGAACACTTTAAATTCATATATATATATATATAATTCACACATATAAGGTGTTTCAATTAATAACTGCAGAGTAAAAATTCTTTGTAACTGAATATCAAACAAAAGTATAGCCTCTTCACAGAAGAAGCAGGGATAATTATAATCAAAGGAAAAGATACAAAATATTTTAGTCATTAGCAAAATGCAAATTAAAAACTACCATACACTCACTAGAATAGTTAATTTTTAAAAAATTTACTAGCAATTATTTCAGGTGCTTTGGGATAATGTGAACATGTACAACTTGGTGGTAGGAACATCAAATTGTATAAATACTGGAAAACTGGCAATTTATGATACAGCCCCAAAATTCCATTTCTATTTATGAGGTAAAACCAAATAAAAAATGAAACTACTCATGTCCACTAATTCAAAAATGCTCATAGAAGCTTTATTCATAATAACATTAAAACAAACAACCTAAATTTCTATCTATGCATCCCTTACCCCCATTCAAAAAAAAAAAAAAAAAAATTCCTAGTGCGTCAAAGCAGTAGTCTCACTGGGAAAAAAGAAAAAAATAAAGAAAAAAGGAATATCCATAAAAATGTATAAATATAGCTGGGCACCGTGGTGCACGCCTGTAATCCCAGCACTTAGGGAGGCTGAGACAGGAGAATCGTGAATTCAAAGCCAGCCTCACAGCCTCAGCAAGGGCGAGGCACTAAGCAACTCAGTGAGACCCTGTCTCTACATAAAACACAAAATAGGACTGGGGATGTGGCTCAGTGGTCGAGTACCCCTGAGTTCAATCCCCGGTACAAATTTTTTTTAAAAAAGTATAAATATATTATTTTTAAAATGAAGCAAAAATAGGATAAAATACTAACATGGACACACAATACTCTCACAGACATGTTGAAAAAAATGTTACAATAACATGATGCTGTGTAATTCTACTTCTAAGAAAAAGCAACAGTAATCTAGGGTACTTAGAAATTCACCAACTTTTTCCCTGGTGGTAGAGGATGGTGGAATAGTTACTAGAAATGCACATGAGCAAATTTTCTGGTAATAAAAATGTTTCTTGTTTGTTGTGTTTTTGTTTTTGTTTTTGAGAAGGCGTCTTTCTATTTTGCCCAGCCTGTCATGGGACTCTCCAACTACCTGCCTTGGCTTCCTAAGTAGCTGGATTACACACACACACAATGCCTGGCAAATGGAAATCTTGTATATGCAGATTGTTGTGGTAGGTTTATGAATATGTATCATAGCCAAATTCAGTAAGTGGATATTTTAGATCTTTATGATTTATATTGTATAATTTAAAACTCAAAATATGAATTTAAGAACAAATGGTATCCCTATACCTTCTTCATATTCATCCCATTTTAGGTGACAAAGTATTGATATACATTATAGTTATGAACACAAGGAAGAAATGTTCCAATGATAATCTATTGTATTGCTTATTTCAAGTAAAGTTAAAAATTGTTTGAATGTAATAGATTCTAATTTCTGTCTTCTTTTAGAAATAATTTGTAAGAGGCTATAATATCATAATAAATATACTGTCAGATAGCTATTCTGGAAAAAAGCAATTAAAGAACAAAGCCCATGCCCCTAGGCAATAAATAAATCATGGAAGTTTACATAATTAGGTCAAATTGTTCTATTTGCCTGAATATTGCTGTAATAGAAGAGGTAGAAATAATGTTTTTTACATAGATGATTTACAGCGCTCATAAACAGAACCCAAAAAACACAAGTTGAATATTCCCAAATCAACTGCTTTTAGGTGTATCCTCTACATTTCCTTGTATTTCCTTTTAGGTAAATTTATGTATTTGCATATATTTGTGTGAATGTTTCCTTCCATCTGGTTTCAGTGTATAATTGACAATGAGCACTCATATTCCTACAGAACTTTTATAATGCCATTTCCTAATAGATTTCCAATACTCCCTTTCAAGGCTATGCACGTGCAGGGGGAAGACATGTATCTCTGTACCATCCTCTCAGTTTTGCTATGAACATCTAACTGCTCTGAAAGATAATTTTAAAAAATGCCATTTCTTCAAAATAAAACTAATCCAATTGTAGTCACTAGGATTTGCTAAGTGGTGCATTAAATGCATTGCGAATGTATTTACCTATTATATTTTCATGTTTTTAATAACAATTTTTTAAATTTTATACTTTATGCTTTCCAGAAGTGTCCTGAATTTTAGATATTATATTCCTCCCTTCTAAATGACCAATGGAATTTGATGCAACACTCAACTCCATGGTAAATCTTTAGAGACCTTTCAGTCCCTGAAAATAATCTTTGTTTATTGACCAGTATAAATTTATATTGATTTCAGATATGTGATAGCATGAATTTCTGTTTCTTTTAAGCACTTTTAACTTAAAAATTAACACTAATCTCTTTATTCTGAAGCATTTTTTTCTTAATTTTTCAACAGTAGTATACATTACATTCTGAAATATTGTTACTTTTCTATGGATAAATTAGTGCCTTTTGGTTTTTTATCATTTTTTTTCATTTTGAAATCAACTGTTTTTGGTTTAATTATGCTATTAAAAGTCTTCTACTTCAATTTTGACCTAATTATGCTGTTATTTTTTATTTTCATAAATTATTTTAATATTTTGTTTTACATATTTTCCATCATAGCATTTTATTTCACAGAGTAATTTATTTAAAAATTTTATACTTGCAGAAGAATGTTTTACTTCCAGATAAATTATGTCTGTTTAGTAAAGCAATAAAATCTGATTACAATTTTGATTGGAATGTGCATCAATCAGCATTCTTCTCAATGACAGTATCAAGGAACCTATACTCAACTGACATAAATATTAAAGAAAATGTAACATTTCTTATACACATAAACTCTGACTCCAGAGTTTTCCAGAGTTAATACATCCAGGTGATGCACAGCATAACTGACATCCTGACTTCTCTCATTTTCCCAGTGTTCCCTTCTCAACATGCTGAATCGATTCTCATGTGTCTCTCCAGAAAGTTGTTCCCTTTTGAGAGTCACATGTAGATACAATATCTAAAAAAAAAAAAAAAAAAGCAGCATTATCCACTGTTTTTACCATTTTGTGAACAAAAAATCATGCATATGAATAAACAAAATCATTTCTCCATTTGACATGATGTATTTGACAAACATTTGACAAATGTATTCTGTGACAAAAAATAAAAAGTATATAATTATTCTGAGATGTTATGCATATATCACTCACTGTTCAAAAGATGCACTTAAAAAATTAGATTGATTAGACTTATCAGGATACAATATCAAGATTAAGCATCAGTATTTGTAGAATTTTGGTGATAGGAGAGTGAGCACTCTATC
>PVHX01006540.1:0-85026 GCA_004024805.1 Geosciurus inauris | reverse complement strand
AAAGCCGGCATGCACGGGGCCAAGGTCCGGGCACAGGTGACGTTCTCCACTACAGCCTCCAGCGACCTTCCCTGCACACAAAAGGAGAAGACAGGGTTAACAGGCTTCTTCCTTAAGTCGTGGTAGGAGGGGATGGCCCCCCATGTCTCAGGGGTTCAGAGGAGGCTCCCCCACATCAGCAGTCCTGGTTCACCCACGGCACAGACCTGCAGACAGGCATCCCCTGTGCATGTCAGAGGTGAAGTACCTTTCAACACAGGTCTGTTTCTTAATAAAAAACAAAACGAGAGCCCATGCATGGAGCTCTGGCCCCTCTGCAAGGCCCACCACCAAGGACGTGGGTGGAGAGGAGCCCAGAGCCCAGGACACAGCAGCTTGTTGGGTGACCATCTCGGCACACCTGCACCCAGGCTCCGCAGCACCTGCAGTTCCCAAAAAGCCCCACGAGGTCAGCTTGCCCGCCAGGACTGGGTCCACAGCAGGAGTTACAGAAGAATTTAAATGCAAAAAGCCCTGGAGTGAGGGAGTTCCTGATACCCCTGTCCTTTGGTTCACATGGAACACGGGGCTGTGTGAAGGAGACAACCCTTCCTTGAAACATTAATTCAAGTTTCTCAGCCACTAACTGTGTTCATTCCAATCTTAGCAGCTCTGTGGGAGGAAGAACAACCCAAATTCCTGCAGCGTTCAGCTGTGTGCAGGCTCCTTGGCCTCCTGGAGGGCTGTCCTTTCTGAGGCCCCCGGTCCTGCCAGATGTCTCACTTGCCACTCTGATGGTGCCAATGGCACCAAGGCTGTTTCTGTCGATGTTGAGATGAATCCTTGACCGTTCTCTCCTAGCTGCTTAGCGTTGCTCAGGTGGTTTCTTGTGGGGCACTAAACAGGGGGATTTAAGGTCCCCCCTATTATTGTCTGTCTATGACCATGGAGCTGGTTGTCACTGGTGTGCGTGAGAATGCCGCACACACACATGAACACACCCTCCTGGTACTTCTGGGCTCATGGTGGCCTAGAACAGAGCCAGGCCACCAGCACATCCCTTCCCTCCCCAGGAGAGTTCTCTTCTTCCTCTGAAGATGGAGCTCATCTCTCTTATTCTTGTCGATATGTGTATTAAATGTGATGACATAAGTCTCCCTGAAGTGTAAAAATTCACAGTGCAGGCCATATGTCAGCAATAAAACAAAAATTGAATTTAAACCCCTAAGAATCTTCACACTAAGAGCAGCACAAACAAAAACAGGCACCATCACAGGAGGATCTGAGATCCTTCTGCATTCCTGGACACCACAGGTGGCCCTGACCTCCTGTCCCCTTGGTGGGGGCTGAACCATACTCTAGGACACATCTCAGGGTTAGCCAGGTTCAAGCCCTGGCGTTTTCTTCCTCTGCAGGCTGATCTGTTTTCTCAGGCCCTCCAAAGCTTCAACTCTGGGCTTGTCATGCTTGTAAGCAAAACCTCCGACCTTTGTGAACACATGGAAATGTTTTCCTTCACAGATGGAATCAAGGGCTCTTCCAGAACAGTATCATCATCACAAAAATTCAGAGATCATTTAGATCTTTCAAAGTCAACTGAAATATATGTATGTACTGAAGAGAAGTAATGCAGATATCAAGTTGCTAAGGACCTCTAATAAGTGTGAAATAAGACAAAGAAGCCATTAGGAGGTATTTGTGAGAATTGCGGGTGGGTCTTAGAGTCTCACTTAGACTTGAACGGGCAGGACTCTGGTCTGCACTTGGGCCAGAATTGGCTCGCCTGCGAGGGGATGGGCTCAAGGGAACACTGTTCCCTGCATTGGCAGCAGGAGAGGTCCCGGGCGGCCAAGGCCACCCTGCAGGGCACGCATGGCCTTGGACAGCTCCTGTGCAAGACGGGCCCTGGCTCCTCAGGCACGTGGCCCGCAGGGCAGGGAGGTGCCAAAGCCCACAGAGGACAACTTGCTGGAGAGGCACCCTGCTCCAGGGAGGAGAGGAGAGACGGGGTGGGCATGCACACCCACATCTCTCCAGCACGGCCAGTGCTTTGACAGGGTGTCGGTCACATTTTTTGATTTCTCAAAAATTATTCCCATAACTCTAGAGAAATTAGGACTTCTCACTTATCAGAGCAGAGTGTTAGATTTTAAATGCTGAAATATGAAGGACACTGTTGATTCATCTGAGGTGTCCTGCACACGCCCTCCCCTTGACCATCACCAGCATCCAAACACAAAGTCCTGGACCAAGACCCAAAGGGAGCCCATAGGCAGGTGGTTCAAGAACTGCCAGCATGGCCAGCCTCCACATCTATCTGCAAACACAATGCTCTATTTACTGAAGCTGGGAGACAACAGAACTTCTCAAGCACAGGGCGACGCTCTCGTTTGAGGAGAGAGGATGGTGAGTCAGTAGTCTCCAGGGCTCCTCTGGCCTCTGCAATACAATGCTGCTCTGAGGAAGTTGGAGGACTTGGTTGTTAACATTTATGCACATCTCTAGTGAATGAAGAGCCACTTCATATTGTCCTTTGAACAAATAGGACTAGATATTTCTGCACAGGTATCATCACTTTTAAACAGACAGGAGCACTGACCCTTCATGGAAATGGTAACAGCAATGTGCCTGCAGGGTTAGCTCTGGGGTTCATCCCCTGGAGCCTTCAGCAGAGCAGTGCCCATGCTCCAGGGTGGACCCAGCTGCTCCCTGGCGGGGCACGCGAATGGCACT
The DNA here is from genome assembly GCA_004024805.1 of Geosciurus inauris. NCBI lineage: Eukaryota > Metazoa > Chordata > Mammalia > Rodentia > Sciuridae > Geosciurus > Geosciurus inauris. The sequence goes on along the minus strand of PVHX01006540.1, from coordinate 82,314 downwards.
GGGTTATTCACTTGCTCCTGCACGGACTTTCCAAAGAAGGCCCCACGTTACCACCAAACACACCACTGTGCCTTGGCTGACATGCCAGGGTCCATCCCTGCTAGAAAGGAAGGTCTACTGCTAATGACCATCACAGTCCCACGACAGGGACCAGCTGCACAAGCTCTGAACATGTGTGCCCACCTGGTCCTCAGAAGCGAGGTGAGGGGAGTGAGCACAGAGAACTGAGCCGCCCGCACCAGGTCACCGTCTGTGCGTGAGTGGGATTCGACTTCCAACAACTGGACCTCTGAGCACACGCTACTAACCACCAAACTAACCCTCGATGCAAGTCGGGTTTTTTTCACGTAAACAAAAGCACGCCACTGTATGCCTGGTCTGAGCAAGATTCTGGGGGAGAATCAACCCACGTTTCCTGTTCTCTGGATCATCGGCAACACGTCTGTCCAGCACTGCCGTCCTAAGCAGGGCTGGCTTAGCAGAAGGACAGAGCCCACCACATGCACCTGGAAGCGATGGGTAGCAGCTAAAAGGGCAGCCATGCACCTCATGGACATTCCATGCTGATCACCTGGGGTCACTCCATGCTAGCCCACAAGGGACACTGCGATGTTTGGGTGAGATACAGTATTAAAATTAAGGCCATTTGTTTCTGTGATCATGCGTAATGTTTGCCAGAACACGCACTACCGCGCTCATGGTTCTGAGCTCTCCTGTGCTCTCAGTGAGCACCTTCCGGTTTTCACACAAACCAGCAGATTGAAGCCACTCTTGCTGGACAACAGTAAACCCATCAAATCAGTCTCAGGAACGTCCAGTGTATAATCTTAAAGTTGGTGCCTTCTTATTCAAAGTCAGTTAGTAGTACGAGCTATTTTAAGACAATTATGCTGTTTCTAGCTTTCTGCCCTGAAGACCACGGGCTTTCCTGTTGATTTGCTTTGCTGCAGGCTCTGTGGCTCAGGATGGCGGGGCGCAATGCCCCACCCAAGGGAATCCTCGGTGACACGTGACAGCAAGCAAAGGCTGGGATCCGGACAGATGGACGGTCCCCTCTAGAGGAAGGCAGTGGGCGGGCCTACCAGGCTGCGCACACTGCACAGGGTTCTAGGTCCCTGCTGCGGGCCTGGGGCTGCCTGTCCACTCACCGTCCACACTTCTTCCTGCTCATATTATTTCCCCAATATTTCAACGAGGGTGTTGTTGTGTGGTCCATACTCTTCATTTAAAAAATGCTCTATGTGCTGATTAGGGTGTTTTTGAAGGTCACACAGTGAGGTAAGTCTCACACGTGTCCATGAAGAAGTCGGGCTCTGTGAAGCAAATGCAAAACACCCTCCAGCCCACGAGCACAACATGGCTGGTGGTGGCGTCACTGAGGCCTCGCGTTGGCTGGGGCAGCGTCCTGAGGACCGGAATCCAGAGTTGGGGTTCTTCAGCAAACCTGCCCCTCGCTGAGGCTCTGGGTGACATGAAGCCTGGACGGCACCGAAGCAAAGTCTTCCCTAACTGTGGCGGCTGTGTGGCGGCTACCCTGCAGCATTTGACAGCGGGGCCTGTGCAGCCTCTCGGTGCCGTCCACGGCGACCGACATCGAGGACCGCAGCTGCAGCCCCAATGCACAGTCTGTAGCAGGGCCGGGGCCCTCCTGCGGCCCTCCAGTGAGGCTGTCACAGGGCTGTACGCTGGGCCCACTGCCTCGGACCCGGGCAGGCTCAGGAAGGAGACGAGGCAGCACAGAGGGCAATCTGCTCCTGGGTCAGACTCGGGTCCCAGAGGGAGGCCAGGTGTTGGTGCGCTAAGACATGGGCCCTGGAGACCCACCACCATGCGCTGAGCTGTGAATGCGGCCACCCGAGCAGCAGTGAGAGCGGCGGTCAAAGGGCAGGGCGCAGGAGTCTGGGTTTCTGTGTGGCCTCGCCATTCGACCACTGGACACAGCTGCACCTGTGAACCTCGAGAGGCCTCCCTCAGCCCGCTGGAGCAAACGCCCACGTCCTTAGAGACCCACCCAGTCAGGGTGCGGTGTTGCTGGGGCAGGCCTGGGCCCTGGCTGCTGCTCCAGGCTGGAGGCCTGACCTTCATCTACTTTCAACATTTTAAAGGTTTTCGTGAAAGGGTGAGAGCCACTGGACTACATGAACTCTGCTTCCTGCCCAAAGACGAGGGTGCCGTGTGCCTCAGGACACAGAAAAGGGCGAGAGCGAGTTACAGAGACAGTGTGTGCAGTGTGAGGACTCAGGTTCAGGAAACGACGTGGACAGGAGGCAAGATGGCCACTGAAGAAAGGGCGCCGTTTAAACTTGGCATCTCACAGCTGCACAGACCAAGTGGCGCAGCTGCAAGCTACAAGGACAGTCTCCCTCTGACAGAGAAAAGCACACCAAGGCTGCTCTCAGGCCTGGATGCACACTAGAAGCACCTGGGGAGCTTCAAGCCACCTGGACCCACCTGCAGGGCTGTTTAACTGGACCCACCTGCAGGGGCTGTTTAACTGGTCAGGTGATGCCCAGACATCAGGATTTTCCAAAACCTCCCAGGTAATCCTAAGGCCCGGCCAGGGCTGAGAACCTGGCTAAAGAAGTGTGTAAACCCTGCACAGAATCCCCAGCTTAACCAGGACATCGCCAGCCCCCCAGGGCAGGCGAGAGGACAAGCCCGTGGTGGGACCTCCCGCGTGCCCTCTGCGGGCTCTGGGCACAGACGTGGCTCTGCAGGCTGGAGTTCCGCTTAGGGAGACTCAGATGCGGGACAAGGCCTGGCAGCACCTGAGCCACAGCAAAGGAAAAATCAGAAGAGCTACATTCTGGGCTGTATCTTCAAAGCCCTGGCACAGCTGTTCTACCTCCTGATGACGACACCAGTGATCTGTGACTTGAACCTAAATCCCTTATAGTATTGGGTGGTGGCTCCCGTCTCAGGACAGAGGCATCCAGGTGCATTTGCCTGACGGGCTGACACCAGGAGTCTGTGCCCTGGTCCTGGAGGAGCAGGCATGTTCTCCCTGCAAAGAGCTTGGCTGGAGCTTGGCCCAGTGAAGGCGGCAGCCTCTGTCCTGAAGAAATACCTCATACACGGAAATGAAAAGGACAGGGCAACCTGCTTGCCAGGGGAACCAGGAGGAAACCAGGAGGGGGAGGGTGGGCCACCTCTCGTCTTGGGCTCGGGGCCCTGGACTGTTATCTGGGTGACTTTGGGAACTGCTGCGGGCATGCTGTGCCTGCACGCTGGCAGCAGAGTCCAGGTGGATGACCGCTGCTGAGTGGGCTCCCCCACCTGCGTGCTCTGACGCCCCTGGGGTCAGCTCCAGGTTTGCAGGCCACCTAGAATCACAGTGCAGTCGTGATTTACCCCAAAATGTAAAGCTGGGCTCTAAGAGCACAGGGCAGGCTCCGCACGGGCAGGTGCAGGCTGGCCGCACTCTGCCCCGCACCCTCCTCACTCCGCGGCTCAGCCGGGCCAGCTGCCTTGCTCTCTGCTGCCCCGTGTTGGTGTGGAGTGGGATGGCAGGCCTGAGTCAAAGATGTGAAGGGGACTGTGTGGCCAGGGAGGGAAGGCTCTGCTGTCACCAGTGGGAATTCCTGCAGGGGCTCTGAGCGGGAATGGGGGCCGGGAACACTGGGGCTGGAGGCGCAACCTCTCCTAAAGCTGAAGTCTGTCTTCATTGCGTCTGTGGGCAGTCCCAGGCCGAGCCTGAGACCTCCGGATCTTATGTGAAAACAAATCTGAAATCAGAGAAAAATCCTTACGAATGCACAGAAGACTCATCAGGAGATCTCCCCAGATGGGTTCATTTGCCATTTCTCATTTTCTTGTACATGTAAGGACAGCACACCATCCTCGAATCCTCCTCGAATCTGGAGAGGATGTGGCAAACCCAAGAGACGGCAGTGTGCAGGGTGGGCACAGGTGGAGCACGGCTGCCACCAGGTGGTCAGCACAAGGGTCCTGGCCCTGGTGCGCTCACAGCAGGCCCAGACCCTGGGGCCCTCCCGGGCCCATAGTCAGCTCAATTCACATGAAGAGCGAGCTTATATTTGTGATTAACACACACACACACACACACACACACACACAGTCCTGCAGTTCAATATCACCAAAACGCCTGCCCTCACTGTGCCCCAGGACCTCCCACTGCAGCCCGTGACCTGAGCCCAGCAGACCATCATCCAAAGGTCCACATGATGCCCCTACCTGGCTCTTCTGAGGGCAGCAACCGGCCAAGCCCAGCTGAGACACGCACCTACAAGGGGCCTGGATTTCCATTCCACATGAAGGTGGAAAGGGGGAGAGAGGGAAGGAGATGCCGTGAGATAAGGATCATCTCCATCTCACAACTGGGACCAAAATGCACTTAAATATGCCTCCCTTCGTGTGCGCTTCCTGCTGGGGAGGGCCAGGGCACCTACACCACAAGCAAGTCAGAACAAAAGTGATCTGTTATCCCTCCTGCAGCGGAGGCTCCTTTCCCCATTTTCCTCGTTTAAGAAACACACTTTGGGTGTGTGGAAGCCGTTCCTAGTGCACAGCACTCTGCCGGTACCGAGGGCAGGCTGCGCTGTGTTGGTTACACAGAGTCCTGGTCCCCGGGGGCCAAGCTCCCAGGCAGAGCAGCGCTCAGTGCAGGATCGCCAGGTCAGCCAGGCGCAGCTGCTGTGACCGAGGACACGCGCGCACAGGCTGCCTTGGCAGGGGACAACTTGCCCGGGGAGTTTCAGGGAGCACCCCTGCACTCAGGAGGTGCTGGAGGTGCTGGAGGTGCCGCCCTGACGCAGCTCTCTCCACCAGAGCATTGTGACAGACACATGAGCTCCCCGCAAGGGAACAGCGGCAGGAGCAGAGCACTGGGAGGGGAGCCCAAGGGCGTCCCAGGCAGGAGGCACTGACTCACCTCCTCAGAGCCAGCGAGGCGGCACGCCCTGGGCAGGAGGCACGCCCTGCTGCCTGCACCATTTGGTAAGTGATGTGCAGCAAGGCCACAAACGCCAGATGGCATCTTCTGCCATCAGCTCTTGCAAGAGGATTATCCTGAGCACCGTGCAGTATGGGTGAGGGAGATCAACCACATGGGGATGCAGAGACAGGGAGACAAGATTGAGAGACAGAGGAGAAGGCAGAGAGGAGAGACAGATGGAGAGTAGAGAGAGCAGAGAGAGAAGAGGAGAGACACAGAGACAAGACGGCAGAGATTGAGAGGCAAAGGATAGGACAGAGAAGGAGAGAGAACAGATTGAGACAGAGGAGAGGGCAGAGAAAAGGAGGGACAGAGACAGACAGCAGAGATTGAGAGACAGGAGAGAGCAGAGAGAAGAGGAGAGACACAGAGAGACAGCAGAGATTGAGAGACAGGAGAGAGCAGAGAAGAGAGACACAGAGATAGCAGAGGTTGAGAAACAAAAGGGAGGGCAGAGATAAGAGAGAAAGGAGAGAGGAGACAGAGCAAGAAGGGAGAGGAAGAGAGAGGAGGGCAGAGACGGCAAGGGAAAGACTGTTCTCAGAATCACTTTACTTCTGAAGGGTAGAACCCAGCGGCATGGAATCAAGAGTCTCAGGAGCGGAGTCACATTTTTAAAATGCAGCAGGATAAATATAGAAATTTTATTCTATCTTTCGAGAAGGAGCCATGAGCGAGCCAGAATCGGTCAAAAAGAGCCCTGGGTGGTCAGGGTCTTAGCTGGGCAGCCACCTGGAGCGCAGGTGGACAGCTGTCGCTACCCAAGGCGTGGCTGGCTGACAGGAGGGAGCAGCGCCTTTAAACCAGACGGCGATGCTGTTTGTTAGGAGACCAAGCCTGGTGGGGAAGGTCTGTCCTGCTCGCTGACCGGTTCAGGTGGTGGGTTTTTAATTTTTAGAGAAGAAATACGATTCAAAGCAATAACTATTTCCATTTCTCCATTTTGAGAATTTTGTTTTTAGCACCAGAGTGGAACCCAGGGGGGCTGAACCGCTGAGCCACATCCCCAGCCCTTCTTATTTTTTGAAATAGGGTCTTGCTAAGTTGCTTAGGGCCTCACTAAGTGGCTTAGGCTGGCCTTAAACTTGTGATCCTCCTGCCTCAGCCTCCTGAGACTCTGGAATTACAGGTGTGTGCCACCGTACCTGGCTAGAATTTTTCCTTTTGATCAAGAAATCTTAAAAAACTTTTAAAAGACTTGTAATTATAATTATTACAAGTTATTACTATTATTATTATTATTATTATTGGGATGCTCTTCTGTGTATGAATAATATATCATTTATTTTTTCAGCAAAACAGACATTTTCTTTTTTCTAGCAGTCCTGTCTAGCTAACGTTGTTAACTCCAGGAGGAAAGGAGGGGAAGGAGAGAAAGCACCCTGTAGCTGTGGGGTCGAGGCAGGACACAGGGCAGGGAAGGCAGGCAGCAGGTGTTGCTGCTGCCTCTGGGTCCAGGCCCTCCCGGAGGGCACCGCACCCGTGGAGTCTTCAGGGACCAGCCGTCAGGGCCAGGGTGTCCTTAGGCCTGCAGGGGGCTTGGTCCTGAGGCCAAGCAAACAGGCCAGGGCGGCACCAGCAGCGGGAGCCAGGGGCTCCCATTAGGTCTGTCCCCTTGAATTCACACGCTTAGGGACAGCTGGAGCCCCCTGCAGCATCCGGCCTCAAGGGAAGTCAGGAACAGTATACCACCCAGTCACCCCCACTTGCACTACAAACTATGGAAGGCCTGCGGCCCTGGTCTCTGCTCCCAGGGCACAGCCACCTGGTGCCGCTCTCCCCTCCACAGCCACTGGCAGCGTCTGGAGGTTGTGCTTTCATAAGCCTGGAAGTGTGTGACAGCTGTGCCCTCGCTTGGGACGGGACCCTGGAGGGTGACAAAGGCACGGCAGGACCCCCCCAGGCCCACTGTGGTGGCACCAGCAAGCACAGAGTCCTCTGGCCCAGGGTGCCTTCTTCCATGCCTTCCCGCCAGGCATTTACACTAATCCTCCCACCCTCCCGCACAGGGCTGACACTCCCAGCCTCAGTCACTCAGGCCTCCCTCCTCTGCCTCCACCCTGTCCACGCTATGGGCACCACTCTGACGCTCCATAGCCTCAGCTCCAGAAGTTTCCAGGACTGCTCAAGGAAGAGCCCAGGTGTCCCATGGACAGTGTGGCTCTAGCCTCTGGCCCCTGCTGTCCTGGGAGTGTCTTGAGGAGCTGTGCAAGGGGAGGAAGGGAGCCTCAACGTTTGGCAACAGATAGCTTGCCTCTCTGCCCTTCCCTCTTCTCCCTGCACATGTCGCTCTTTCTCCCGTCCACTTCAGTCCCAATGTCCATACCGCTGGTCGTTACACAGAGGTCCTGGGACAGGGCCAGCTGGGCACCTGGGCCAGCTAGAAGGACGCCAGGAGAGCGGGCACCAGTTCCCAGTTCCGGCCTCCACCAACCACCACACATGTGGTCTCTGGTGAGGTGTGGCTTTGGTTTGTGGCGGAAATAAAAACAGGATCACTTGATCTCCAAACCCCTGCACAGGTGCAGCCTGAGGAGCAAGGGCAGGAGGGCTCACACCCAGGCCTCGCCCCTCAGGGCGGAGAGGGAAGCGCAGAAGAGCAACCGCGATAACCAAGTGGGGTCACCAGAGAAGCTTGGTGTGGCCATGTTCCTGCACAGGCCTGCTAAGGACATTGTCACGCAGAGGTAGGTCCTAGTGTAAAGAACATCCTCACGGTGATGACGGCCGCTGCCACCGAGAGGGACTGCTCAGCACATGAGGTTTGATAAAGTCCCATTCAAGGACAAGTCTCTTCTACAAGAGGAGCCAAAACACCTAATGTGACAAATGTCATCATCTATAAAGCAAGTGCCTCGGATCTTGTCATCAGCCCTGAATACCCCGTACCAGGAAGGCCAGCAATCCTATGGGGGAAACGGACGTTTCTGAGGCGCCACAAAACCATGGGACCACAAGACGCGGCAGCCCTCTGGTCACCAGCCATAGGCCTGGCAAGCACGGCACGCTTGTCCCCAGCACTGGCAGCTGCCCCCTCGCCCGTCCCCAGTAACTCCTTATTGGAAATGGACAAAGCTCCTCCAGGAGGCCAGAGGCACTGGCTTTCCCTCTGAGAGCGAGGCTCCCAGTCTTACTGGGGCAGGGCAGCCACTGCTGGGCTGGCAGTCACTGACAGCCTGGCCTCGGGCTTGCCACCCTCCCCACAAAGTGCATCTCAGACCAGAGACAGAGAGCAGGCCCAGCCTGGACGCCTTTGGGCCCACTTGGAGCTGGTGTGGAAAGGGCTGTGTGGTGACCTGGAGCTGAGTGGCCACCAGTCTCAGGGCCGAGGGTCTGCCTGGTGGGTGGGCTGCGCCCTGGGTCCTCTTTGGAAAGGGAGGCTGTGTTGGGTTGACACTCAGTGAAGGCCACGCCTCTGCTTCCTGGGCCCTTAGCAAGAAACAGCACACCACAGGGCTTCTTTCTTTCAAATGAAATCATAATTATCAATGGAACTGGAAACCTCAAGCGTCCAGTTGTTAACCCTTTAAAATGGTAGCAGAGGCTGCCACACAGGTGCCCTGGACGGTCCTTCCAGGGTGGCCCCTGCAGAGGTCCCGTCCCGTCAGTCTCCATGCCGTTCCCGTCTTTGCCTGTCAGGTAGCTAAGCTGTATTGGGCACTAGGTGGTTTCCTGCCAGCCTGCTAATGTAGAGTCTTTTTAATTAACTGTAAGCAAAGGGGCAGATCGATACTGTTTGGCACGTGGATGATGCTGGAGGAATCCCCAGCTGTTGGACCTGGCCTGGGGTCAGCTCTTGTGATGACAGGAAACACTGGGGTGGCCAGCGTGGCTTCCTGTAAGGGATCAGCCCCAGACAAGATCACACTCCCTCAGACACCCATCCATGGTCTTATGGAACTGCTCCTTTTAGTGTAACCACTACCTACAAGTTACAGAAAGGAAAAATGGTGTGTTTCACCCAAAGCTGGTCAGATAAGACGCGTCTGCCAAGCGCCGCCCTTGCCCTGGGAACGGAGGGGCTCATCTTCCTGCCTTGAGCTCCTTTTCTAGGAGACCCAACAGCCCTATCACTTTGCTTCAGGAGGAGCTCCTGGCCAGTGCAGTCTGCTGTTCTGAAAGCTAGCTCCCTGGAGGACTAGGCGCCCGTGGACAGTACAGAAGGGTCTCTGAACTGAGGCTGCCCATGTCCAGCAAGGCGTGAGCCTCTTTGGCCCGTGGGAAATGTTTCTCCAGGTAATTTGCATGGCTACATTCTCCCAGTCTGGACCACATACCACACATGGAACACATCTTCTTAAATGATAACCAAGCACTGGCTTTCCTAGCCAGGAGTCTGGCACACTGTGAACTGTCCCCCATCAGGGCTGTGGGGTCTCAGGTCTTGACTTGATTCCCAAGGAGTCACAGCTGACCCCTGCAGGCTGCTCCTACTTTCCCTCCACCTGCAGCCAGGGCCTTTGGGTCTCACCCCAGCTCTCTCCATCACACTGACTGCTCTTCTCTCGCTCTCCTCGATGGGCAGCTGCCTGCAGAAGACCTGGCGGTGCCCCGCTCCCTCCCTCCAGTGCCTGCCAGTGCCTCCTCCAGGGCCCAGGTGCTTCTCCTCCGCCGCCTCCCTCCTTCTCTCCCTCCCTCTCTCTCTCTCTCTTTCCTGGTCTCCCTGCCCTCTGCCTCTGTCTTCCTTTCACTGTGTGGAAACTTTATTTGATGCAGACACAGCAACAACTCCTCAATCTCCTGGTCACCCACGTCACATGTGCAGGTGGACAAGTTAATTTCCATCACTTTATTAGCAAGTATTCAATGTGTATTTTCAGCCCTACTATGTGTGGGGCCCTGCTTTTAGCACTTTGACAGAGAGAAACAAACAAGATTTAAAATGTTGGTAAAAGCAGCCACTCTAAAAATCTTCTTTAACTGGAAGGTTAAATGTGGAAACATAGAAATCTGCTACCAGGCCCAACACCCAGTTTGTGTGGTCGTGAACACGCCAAACACGTAAATATACGTGAGGTGTTGGGCAGAGAGCGCCCTGCTGGCACCACCATGTAGAACTCTTCACTTCCGGGAAGGAGGCAGGAGCTCACAGGTGCAGCTCCTCCTGCCCCCAAATCTATGTCCTCTACAGGTGAACACTGACCACCTCAGCGTCCCCATGTGGACACGAGAATGTGTCACCAACATTGCAGAAAATGCACACAGGCAAAACAGCCCCATCTGTCATTCCCGTCGCAAATCTAAGACAGGTAAAAATGGAAGTAGAAACTAGTTCTGTAAGTAGGCTCTCAGACGGCAGGCTAAAACGTTAGGCTGAAGAAACAAGAATTAGCTAAACTACCAGTTGTTACATGTCACCTAAACTCAGAATATTTTGGATCAGCAGAAGTCCTGTTGGTGTGCTCCTTCTTGCATCCGTACCCGTGAGCTTGGGAAGTGGGGACCACTTTCCTTAGAAATGGTGGGAGGAGGGGCTGCTAGACTTCTATTTTTGCCAGACTTCAAGACAAACTTGACTGAGATGTCAAATTGCAATGACTGTGCCTGCCACTAAATATGCTGATATATGCACCTCCCGGTGGCTGATGTCTGCTTACAATGAACAATGAGCTCTTTCCGTCCCTAGAAAGATAGACAGCTCCGTGTGCTTAGAAGGCTGGGATTGAAAAAAAATGGAAGCCTGATCAAACACTTGGAACTCTTAGAGAATGTAAATGGGCCCTTTGTCTCTTCTAAAACTTTTCTAAAACCAAAAGTACTAGATTATAGACGTGGAAGAAGCAGATGGATGGGTGCATGAGCAAGTCCTTGAGAGGGCTAGCTGGCTGCTCAGGAAGGTCCCTCCACCAGAAGCAGCACTGCATCCCTTGGGGAAGTACCGGCCTTGGTCTCCATTCTTTCCATGAGCAGCGGCTTACATTCACTTGCCACTACGATTTGCCAAGGGCAGGCAATCAACATCCACCTTTAACTCCAGGTTAGATATGAAAAGAGAGACCCCAAAATCACTGTCACCACGTGGTGTAGACCACAGAGCTTCCTTCACCTCCACCTGGTCTCCACGTGGTGGGGTAACAGATCCTTCTTCACCTCTACCTTGTCTCCACATGATGGGGTCACAGAGTTTCCTTCACCTCCACCTGGTCTCCACATGGTGGGGTAATAGATCCTCCTTCACCTCCACCTGGTCTCCATGTGGTGGGGTCACAGAGCCTCCACCTCCACCTGGTCACCACATGGTGAGGTCACAGAGTCTCCTTCACCTCCACCTGATCACCTCATGGTGGGGTCATAGAATTTCCTTCACCTCCACCTGGTCACCTCATGGTGGGGTCACAGAGCCTCCTTCACCTCCACCTGGTCTCCACGTGGTGGGGTCACAGAATTTCCTTCACCTCCACCTGGTCTCCACGTGGTGAGGTCACAGAGCCTCCTTCACCTCCACCTGGTCACCATATGGTGGGGTCACAGAACCCCCTTCACCTCCACCTGGTCACCACATGGTGGGGTCAGAGTCTCCTTCACCTCCACCTGGTCTCCACGTGGTGAGGTCACAGAGCCTCCTTCACCTCCACCTGGTCTCCACATATTGGGATCACAGTGCCTCCTTCATGCTTCACAAGCATTATCTTGTTTTATCCTGGCCACGTCTTTGATCAGCAGGACTCTTCAGACCGTGCTCAGCTTCATAGGTAGAGGCACCAGTCAGATCCTGGATGCCTGGTTGAGCAGCAGATGAGGTGGCAGTGGGGTGGCCACACCGGCTTGCATCTCGGCCCTGCAGAATGAGGCCTCTTCTCCACAGCTCCTGGGCTTCCTCCCCGAGCCCAGGCCTTCTTCTCCCTTCTGCTCAGAACACCCTGCACCTCGGCCAGTGCAGACTGGGTCAGCCTGTTCCAGAAGCTGGTGCCTATTTACAAAAGCAATATCCTCAAACCCCAGAAATCAGTGTTTCTCTTTGAGACGGAACGTCTGCTCTGAGCCAGTTTGGGCCAGGATGAGGAATTAGCACCACGCTGCATTCTGGCTAAGAACATGCAGTTGGCGGATGGATTCCCTGTTAGGACAGCCCCAGATGGGCACAGCTACAGGGCACAGGCACTCTGTAGGACCCCAGGCTAGCATAAGCCGTTTGCCCAGGTGAGGCCCCAGGGGCTTTCTCCCTTACGAGCACAGCCACAGTGTGTGGCAGTAGCAGAAACTGCTGGCTGTGGAAATGACCCTTGCTGCCTCCCAAGTACGTGCCACAGATGAAACCCCACAGCCAGCCATACTCAAGGTCCCTCTCAATCCCCGGGGCACGGCTGGAAGCAGGAATCAGTAATCCCAGGTGTTCTCATTAGAAGAACCTTGAAGACTCTTATTTCAGGACAACTATTTGAATCAGGATTGTGGAGAAATAAAATTAACAACAAACAGCGGCACCAGAAGATGAGCTGAGGAGCTGTGCTATGTTGGGCTCCACCAAACACCAACAGCCTGAGCCAGATCTCAACAGCCCAGTAATGAGACAGGCAGCCGGGCCTCGCAGAGCTGAGGGCCCCGCGGGGGACGCTGGCATGCTCAGGCACACACATGTTTCTGAGGCAGAAAGTGAGCACATGCAGGAGCGGCAGCCTGAAAGTCAGGCCTCCAGAAAGTCCTGAGTGAGGGGCAGACAGGACCAGCCTTCCCAACTCCAGAAGACGGTGGCCTATGGCCTGGGGACGGTGTTCCAGGGAGAGAACACGCGAGCTGCCCCATGGGGCGAGCTGGGCATGTGCTTCTGGGGCCTCCTGCACTGATGGTCCCCTCATCCTCTTCCCCTTTCTGTAATAATTAGCACTGGGATACTTTTCCTTTCAATGCTTAATTTTTTCTCAGTTCTCCCCAGTGATGAAGTTTCAGAATAGGTTGTCCTCTGTGTCTGTCACTGGGAATCCAAGAGGTGGGGAGACAGCCCGTCAGCACGCAGAGGAATGGCCGCAGCTGTGTCCTGACAGAGCTTTCCGTGCAAGAACAGCTAGTGGGCTGGACGTGGAGTCCTGGCATCTCCTGCCAACCCTGGCCAACAATCCATCACACCTAAATCATCTCAACTGGTCCAACAGCTACCAAAGTCTCAGGCATGGAGTTCGGAAGGAATGCTCGCTCTCTGAGAATCACGGGCCCCCTGGAGAGCCTGGCCACCTCCAGATGCCAAGCACCACATGTGGCTCATCTGAATGGAGTCAGAAATTCAGAGAAAAACACAGGCTTGGATTTGAAGATTTTTTTAGGGAAATATCTCATTATTAATTGTCCAGTGCCGGTGATATATTGACATAGTATATTTGCTATGTTGAAATAAATAAAGCTCGTTATTAAAAGCTCTTGGGAAGTCTATTCCGTGGCACAGGGCACTTGGGCCTGCCTTCGGATGAGGTGCAGTTGGCTGTGCAGTGTCTCTGTCACCACCCTCTGCATGGCCTGCATGACGCTCAGCAGTTACCGAGAGGTGCCCGAGACACAGACCCAGGGGCTCAGGGCTACTACATCTCAGCTGGTGTGTTATGTCCTCCTACATCTCTTAAACCAGCTTCTGATTCAAATACATAAAACGAAATGTTATCTTTAATTAAGTTTAATACAGTTTAGTATACTGCTTAAATTACTAAAGTAAGAAAATAACGTTTAGTTTTAAAAGTTATCATAGAAAAGGAAGGTCTTCATTGCCCAGACGCAGGTGCTTCCGGGAGATCTGCTCTCAGGGCCACCTTGGTAGGGAGGGGAGGCAGCTATCCACGGTGCCTGTGTCTCTGGGGGCCACTGCTCCTCAGCCATGCTTGACCTTCCATGACCGTCTGTCTTGCATCAGGAAGGCGCCTGTGAGCCTGGAGCAGGAGAGGGCCACCTCTCCCTCTGCCTGAGCCTGCCCGCCTCCTGGGTCCCAACCTGCTCTCCAGCGTGGGGCCTCCCTGTGGTGTTTCTTTAGAGCTTCCAGCCCTGCAGCTCACTTCAGGGGTCTGAGCCCAGGGATGGGCGGAGTCCTAAGCCCAGGAGTGGGCGGGATCCTAAGCTGGGGTGGGCGGAGTCTGGAGGGTGAGTCTCAGAGGCTGGCCAGCTGCCTGGTGCAGGGGTCTTCTGCCTTGGAGTGGTGGGAAGGATCCAGCAGAGACAGCACAGGCATCTTCTCACACGGGAGCGCAGGCGCAGGGGCCCACGCCCGGAGCCTGGCCACTGACTCAGGAATCTTGGAGGCACAGTCATTTCCCTAGCACATCTCAAGTGGTAAGTGACACAAAAGCAGGTGGCCGCAGGTGAGGCGACAGCTCTCCCTGCTGTGACAAGACACCCCTCTACGTGTCACGGCATGGACGGACGAAGGACAGACCAGGACGGACTTGGACGAAGGGACCACTGCTGTGGGGAGCAGCAGCTGTGGGCGGCAAGTCAGGCCGGCTGGGAAATGCAGCGCTGTGGGAGCCCCACGGCCAGGCCTGCCCCCCACGCACTGGGGACAGCACTGCACTCACCCCACCTGCCTCCTTGCCCTCCTCTCACTCAGCACCCGCCTGCCTGCACTCAGGAGAGATCACAGCCCCGAAGTGTGGGGGCTCCCTGTCTCCTGGGGCAGCAGCTGGAAATGCAGGGCAGACAGTGCCAGGGACGGCGAGGGCACCTGTGGAAACTGGGGCGAGGGCAGGGGTGCTGGAGAAGTGGCAGTGAAGCCAGCCTCCAGGCAGAGGGTCTGGGGTGTGCTGCGTCCCCCACCCATCAAAGCGGCAGGCTGGCGGTGGTCAGGGTCTCCGCAGACTAGCCGGGTCTCCCATTTCCCGCAGGAAACGGGAGGGTCCCGGAGCTGGAGCACAAGTGCCAGGGCTGCACTCAGGGTGACTGACCTGGCCAGGCCTGCGGATATCACGCGTGTGTGGTGGGGGCACCCACGGCTCTGGAGGCAGTCCCCGGGAGACAAGGGCAGTCTGCTCTCAAGTGGCAGTGGAAGGGACGGAGCAGTTGGGAGAGCTATTTTAGAGACAGAATTGGCAGGAAGTAGCCACTGATTGGCTGCCAGATTAATTATCCCAAAGAATAGCTCCGGCCTTGTCATTCAACCACACAAAACCCTCAGCAATTTCCCATTATCTAGAGAACAAAGTCACAATCTCCTCACCAGGGACTGTGCTGAGCGTGGGGTGCTGCCCCGCAACCCACCCTTGCATATTTCGGGCTGCTTCTCCCCACGTCCCTGCAAGGCCCTGCTCTCCCTTCTAGAAAGTTCTCTCTGTCACCTCTAGGAAAGGCTGTACACCTTGCTCCTGGCCTGCCTCCCCTTCCCTGACTCTCAGTAGGTCCTCCTTGTCCTTCCAGGCTTCAGAAACACCACCTTCTCCGCATCAGCACGCAGCCTCCTGGACACAGCGGTCTCCCCGTTTCCTGTGAGAAGGCTGTAGCACTAAGCACCTTCCCCACTGCCCGAGGCGTCCTGTGTGTCGTGAATGCACTGCTACTCCCTATTGATACCTGAGACTTCTGAGCCCTGGGGTAGCTCTGACCCATTTTTTCTAACCCACAGGCTCCAGCATGACAGAGTTGGCGGATATGCCGCTTTCAGGGAGAGGGTTCAAAGCAAAGTTCTTCCACCTAAACCACCACCAGCAAAAGCAAGCAGAGGAAGACAAAGACCCTCTGCTGCCCCTTCCAGAGGCACAGTGTGCCCGCCAGGTCCCACCCTGGAACCCTGTCATTTGATCTCATTGCATCTCTTAATGCCTCGGACCTCAGCTGTGGGCTCTGGTCCCTCTGGGTCCCTGATTTGCACATGGACACACGTCTGGCTTCACCGTTGCAGACTGGAAATGAAGAACTTAAGTTTTGATGACCAAGATGAGGTGAGAAATCAGAAAAGGAGGTCCCCTGCAGAGCTGTCACACGTGGGCTTGTGTCCAGCCTGTGCGCACCGAGCTGACATATGTAGACAAAGATGTGGCCAAGCCTCCTGGGCCAGGCCCGCCCTGCTCTGCTTCCTGCAGCAAACGCTCTCCAACCAGCTGAATGAAGCCGGGAAGGGCAGGCAGGACCTGTGATGTGCAACCAAGTCCATCTCACATGGTGCCCAAACCGAAGCCCTAGAGCTGGCTTCCTTTGTTAAATGAAGCAGCAGGTGAAGCGGTCAGAAGACTCAGGACCAGTGCTCCGGGCCGCGCAGCTTCTGGGGGGTCTCAGGTTGCAGTGACTGTGCATGGATCTCTGCTGTGGGGGGAGCTTAGGGACCAGGCCAGCATCCCAGCCCCCTCTCTGACCAGGACTGGCTTTCAGAGACAGGCGCGGGGCAAGTGGGGAGGCACCCGAAGCCCCGTCTATACACGGGACAGGCCAGCCCACGAACCTGCCTCCTGTGCTGACTGTGCTCTGGGCCTGAGGAGCGGTGCCCGGGTGCTCTGCGTGGAGGAGCAGAGAGCACGCATGTTTTGCCAAAAGAGACTTGAACTTTGGGTATGTGTTCACTTAACCCAACCAGCCCAGCCAGAACATTCTGGAACATCTACAAAGCCGTGTGCCTTCTGGAAGTGCACCATTGGGGCGTGCACACGCAGGCTGGGATTCTAAGTGAATTTCCTTGCGGTGGCTGGGTTCTCCAGTGAGGCCATCCAGTGCCCGTGGATGGCCACACCCTGTTACAGGTGCTGCAGGGCCCAGTGGCTGGGTTCTCCAATGAGCCCATCTAGTGCATAGATGGCCACACTCTGTTACAGGTGCTGCAGGCCCACTGTGTGCTGCAGTGGGGCTTGGGGAGCACCCCTGGACGTAGGAACACAGTGGAGGAGAGCCAACGATTCGGGGGTGGAAGAGGAGCTGAGGACAGGGAGTCTATGGCAGCAGGGTGCCACAGCACCTGGAGGTGTCCCAGGCTGCCACTCCCTCCCTGCTCCAGCTGTGTCACCCCATCTGACCCTTTCTATGACTCCCCAAAATAGAACGGGACTCTCTGTCCCTGCCCACCCTGCCTCTCCCGGCCCCGCCCTCTCCGGCGGTCTCCTCCCCTTCATACCCGTGTGCACGCAGCGCCCTTCCAGGCTCATTGGGGATTCCACTCAGCCTTGTTGATAATCGCACGTGATAACCCTGTGTCCCATCTCCCTTCCTTCCCACTTTCGCTCCTGTGGAGGTGGAGACGAGGTCGCATTCAGCTTACCAAGGATGGGGGACACCCATCCTGCCAAGGACGTTTAACCCCAGTGCAGAAGGAAGGAGACGGGTCACTGAGAAATGGGAGCCAGGGGGCGCTGGTCCCAGCAGGCAGCGGGGAACAGGAAGAAGTGGCGAGAACAGCAGGCCACGGTGGTCACGATCCGCGTGGCCCTGGCTGCGGGGTGGATCGCCCAACCCATGAGTGGCCCTAGGTGCCAACTGAATGAGGCAGAGGACATTGGACCGTGGCTGCCCGGCCCGGGGAGAAAGGGAGGATGGGAGCTCACAGGGAGGCCCGAGCGGAGGAACCCTCGTCCGCGCTGCATTCACTGTTCTCACCACGTGGGGTGGGAAGGCCAGGGGAGCGGGGTGCTTAGTGCCCTTGGCCCTAGTGATGGCGTTTTTCTAAAATGCAACTGATGGAATTGAGTACCTGGCTTTCTGTCTATCCTGCTTGATATAAAAACAACACTGAAGGAGTCAGTAGGCACCAGGGTTCCCAGGCCCTCAGCTGTGCCCTCCTCGGGGTCAGCTCTCAACCGCACTGGCAGCAGGTGGGTAGCGACGATCCTGGAGGTGCTGTCGGGAGAGGGTTGAGCTCAGAGGAGGCAGCGCCTGGCTAAGGGCCTCCGAGTGAGGCCTCAGTGAGCTCGATCTGGGGGCCCGAGTTAGCTCAAAACAACAGTTTCTGAGAAAGTTTTAAACTGTGCTAGATTTGAGGAAAGAAGGGTGTGCCTCTCGTAGGGTCCATCCAGGACAGGGCCTCACTGGATACCGCAGGGGCACTGTGGACACCAGAGGGCAGCACGTGTGCCAACACCGTGTGGGAGCGCAGGCGTCTGGCCCTGCCCCTGCCTGGGCCCTATACCCTGAAGACCTGAGTAAGAGACACCGTTTGCATTTCCACTCTTGCAGACACTGTTCTGAAAGTCACATTGAAGTTTGGACCTACCATGAACAGTGAGCTACTGCTAACCTGAAAGCCATTTTAAAACATGCATGGAGCAGCTTGCTTATCATCCTATGAAGTTGGTCAGCATAGCTGGAGCCCAACCTATAGAGCCTGTCTTGAAAACATGCCTCTGTGAAAAAGAAGAATCCCTCATGTGACACACAGATTCCCAGAACAAAGGAAAAGTAAGGATTTCCATTAAATATCATCAGTTAAATATCTTAACTGATTTACAGAAATCTTAAGGAATCATGTTATGAACACCACCAGATTGAAGAAGTCTTGAATTTTTTCTGTTAACTGTCTGGGAGAGACAGCAAAGCCCCAGGTCGCTGTGTGTTTACTGAGAAGTGACGTGAAGTTTGCGAAGCTGCAGTGCACAGGTGATAGGCATGTTCACAGGTGACGATGGTGGCCACAGTGAACACAAGGAGAGGCCTGGAGGAACTGCGCCCACCCTGAGGAAATCCCCAGCTTCCCCGCTTTCCAACCACGTAATGGCTGCTGCTTTTATTGGCAAGGGGTGCTTCTCTGACAGCCCGCTCCCGTTATTCTCTCCCTGCAGCATCTACGTAGCTCAGAGCAGTGTGACAGAAAGTGCGAGCGCTGTCTCTCAACAGCCCTGAACTTCTGACCTTCCAGAGCGCGTTTGTTGATGGTCCGTCTTCACGACGCCCGCTCTGCATCCGCTTGGAAAGCTAGCCAGACCGTGTGTCTTCCTATGTAACCGCGCCTGTTAGCCTGTTTCTGTGACTGGTGACTGTTTTTCACTCTTGAATATCAAAGGGGCAAAGAAGCCTTGTGATCTCACCCTCCCTTCCCCTCTTCCTCCTCACGCGTGTATGGGCTCAGGCCCTCTCTTCCCCTCTCTTGCAGCGTGAGAAGCACTTCCCAGCCCACAGAGAGGTCCTGCACGCAGCGCTTGGAGCTTTTGAAGGAGTGGATTTTTTTTTCATTAAATTACACATAAATTTCTTTTAAATCTTCAATTTTGAAAATTGATGCATGACAATTGTGTGTGTTTGGGGGTGCTGTATCTAGATGCCCAGTGGGGTGTTCAGTCAGGTGGCGTATCTGACTCTGCAGTCATGAACTGCTTCTTCATGGGAGAACACCGATGGCTCCTTGTAGGTTCTGAAATGCACAGAATCCAGTGCCCAGGCACCTGCTGCAGTGCCCAGCGCTCCTTCCTCCTGTCCGCCGCCCCTCCCCTTGCTCTGTGTATTCTCCTGGGAGCCTCCTTGCCAACCTGGGGAGAAGCTGTGGCCCAGGTGAGAATCCTGGGCTCCAGGAGTGAGGACAGGCTGCCGGCTACACACGGCTCTCTTCTCTCTCCACCCCCGCCCCGCCCCACGTGGGCCTTGGGTCCTGCTTTTCCACGAGGACACCGCGTGGACGTGTCCAGGCCCACTCTGCAGTGAAGCTGACTGTTTACTTGTACCCATAAGTTCTTGTGTCACTGGGGTGCCTCCTCTAGGCTGTGGAAATTAGGACATGGACCATGAAACAGATTTCAGCTGCTAGAAATGGGTTCCTCCTTAACTGTGCACACCCCGAAAGCTGCTTCTTGGAAAGGAAGGGTCATCGTAGAGACAGGGGCTGTGCCTCAGGTCCCAGGGAAGGCCCTGTTCGCCTCCACGCCAGGTAAGAAGATCCACAGCCATGAGGCCACAGAGAGGGGCCACAGAGTCACAGGGCAAGCGCACACATTTGCAAACATTGTCCTGGGCTGCTGTGAGGAACGCCTGCCTGAGGAAACGTAACACCACAGCCACACAACAGATAAAGTTAAGGGAGAAAAGAACTTGCGAGGAAGCTAATTCTCAGACACATATCTGAGTTCCCAGATGACCAGGCGCTGGAGCAGATGAAGCTCGGTTTGGTCCATCAATCTCAGATGCTGGAGTGGCCCCGCTAGTGCAGCTGCAGCCCCTGCTCCGAGCCCCCAGCTCACCCGCATGGGGTTGGCTCCCTGCACACCTCCGCTGAGGGTGTCAAGGCCCATGACACACAGCAGTGCTCAGAGAGGTTCCTGTGTGACGACGCCCCTCAGAGCCATGCCCTGCCGCACGGCACCAGGGAAGCTCTAAGCGATGGCGCTGTCCAGCCTCTCTCCTCTAGCAAGGCCCCGAAGGTGGAGCCCATGGCACTTGCTCTGCCACCCCCAACACATGGCGAGCCAGACTGGGAGGAAGCTGCTTCCCACCCAGACCCTCCACCCGGCTCTGCGTCATCGCCTAAGTTGACTACGGATGGGAAGTCTCACTTGGAAAATAAGAAGCACAGAAAAAATAAAACTGAAAAGATGAGTAAGTGTTCAAGACGGGGTGAGGATGTGCTCTAGCAGCTCATGGAAGGCAAGGTCTCTGTGCCATGGGTCACATGAGGATCTTGAAGCTTCCCTTGGAGCATGCAGCGTCAGGCCAGCAGGCTCCTGGGATGGGGCCAGGCTGCGTGGGGTGCTGAGCCCCATCGCGAGCCAGGGGCAGCCTTCACTGGTCAGACCTTGAATCATCCCCCTAACTCTACCCTCAGTTGAGCAAAACCCAGGGCAGGAGCAAATAGGGCCACTCAGGGGAGTCCCAAGGGTGAAGTTGTGGTGTTGAGAGGCCCAGCTGCATTGGCTCAAGGGAGGAGGAGGGGAGACAGGACCGCGGCAGGTGAGGCCAGGAGCGTGCAGACACGTTGACCGCTCTGCTGGTCTGTGTTAACAGAGGCCATTTTCCCAGTGCTTACTACCCAATCAGCAGCCCGTATGTGTCGACGATGCCTCTGAAGACAAGAAATGACTTAATCTCTATTCGCTGGATCTCGAACATGCACAGCAGGAGACGTGAGGCCGGTGGCCGCCTCACGTGCTCAGCACCCAGCCCTTGGACGCTGACGCTTGTGATTTGAAACACTTATCACAGGCCGAGTATGTTTTCCAGCCTTCAAAATGTACTGTATCGGTATTGAAGTGTTATACGTTAAAGAGTGACCTGTCGTCTCAAATCAGATTGCCTCCCACTCTCTCTAACCCTTGATCAGATCCTGTTCTGATCATTAACTCTGGAGCTGGAGGAACAGGTGGCCAGCCCGTTTGTAAACAGGTGTGTCGCCGTGCCCCTAGAGGACGGACGCGACACTTCTTGGCTGGCACTACGGTGTGGATCTCTGGGGGAAAAGGATTGTTTTTGAGCTAACAAAATCCCAGTACCAGAATATTAGCTAACAAACATTTGGGCAGGAAAACGACCTCCTTTCTTCTCAGTTCTATGAAAAGAATTGCAAAAGATATTGGAAGATTCAGAATGCAAATTCAGTGGAAATTTTCATGCATTTAATTCAGAACCAAATGTGCAATGTTAGACAAAGGATAAGTAATAAATTAGACTGAAATTTATCTGAGCAAATTATTAACATTTTTTCCTGTTTTATTCAAGTAGCTAGCATCAACCAATATTTCTCTGGGTTTATATAATCTCAGAATTCCATTTTTAAGCAAAGACATGTGGCTTTTTGATGCCTGAGCTACTTAAACTTCCAGACTCTGAGAGAATATAAAATGCTAATTCCAACTTAACTTGTCTGATTTAATGGCAAAATTCTTAATTCTGAATAGGCAGGTATGTTTAGCCAGGTCTGACTCAGTGGACACGTGGCAGGTTCTCTTTGGCAGGGCCCAAAGTGCATGACTAGCAGCTAATTTGAATTCCTCTCCTCCTCCTTTCAGGAGCCTCTGCAGCCAATGGTTAGTGTGTACCCCATCTGCTGCCCTTCAGCCCCCTGCATGGGAGGAGGTGGGGGAGTCTGCCATGCCTCCGGTGTGGGCAGGGTGAGCACACACGGCCCAGGGTCTGCAGGAAGGTTGGCCCTTGGTCAGCAACCCCGGGCTTTCCCGTGCTGTAGCCAAAGTGTCCTGTTGTGGATCTCTGTTATCGACAGCTTTGAAGTGCTGAGATTACAAAGCAGACACCTAACATTCATCAACATTCCTTCCCCAAAGTAGCGCTCTGTTCCCTGACTTCTCAGGTGAGAGTGTGCTTCACCCTAATAGCTCGGCCACGTGGAAACCCTGGTGAAGGGAGACTGCTCTCTAGAGCCCCCGTGAAGCAGCATGGTTAGCTCTGGGTCTTATAAGAATGCAAAACCCAAATCCTCTATTTAATTAATGGAGATACAGTCATACAATGCTATGTAACTGAATGCTGATTTCCAGAATGATCACCTGTATTCTTGAAATATTAATCATCCAAGAACGGGAAATCAAGACTTGGCATACCCTTCTGAAGTCAGGAAAGTGACCTAATTTATTGCCAAGTACATTCAAGGAAAGGTCCCTCTGGATGTGTTGATAGCGACCTCCATCAGGGCTATGGTGTGCTGCTGTTCACATGCATGGCTGGGCACGGGGCAGGAGTCTGCCCACTCACTCTGCTTCTCCTGGCTGTGGACACAGCCGGGCTCTGAGCATGGGGATCATCTGCTTGGTGGACGGTGGTGAGAGGGTCCCACTTCTAGGCCTCACATGCTTTATTTTCAGCATTAACCTTGACATTTTTTCCCAGGAGAAGATGCTGAGAACCCTGGGCTGTCCACCACCGCTGCTGCTGCAGCTGGCCCAGCACTGAGCTCTTCTAAAACGCAGACTCTAATTAGCAAATTTGCAGGGAGGTTCGGAGGAAAGCAGAACAAAAGAGGAACTGGCTGCCCAGCAGCCAGTCGTCCAGTCGCGCTGCTGGGGGCATGTTTTCCCTGCCTTGAGCCCTGCCAGGCTCCCTCAAGGTCCTGTGAAGACCCCAACCTCAGGGGCCCTGGCATCTCTGGCCAGCCACTGGGGGCTTAGTCTCTACTTTCTCAGGCACCTTGCTTTTGGGGAAGGGCTCAGACACTGAGAGGGAGGGACGGGTCAAATCCCTAGCATGGCACTCTTCACACCACTTTAGCCTTGGGAACACCACAATTAGGCATAAAATTTTATTCCTGTGATAATATACTTGAAGCCCTGAAAAAATTCAGTAAGAAAGGGATTTCCCTCAGGGGGTTAGAAACAAGGCAAAACAAAACCGATTCCTCTGGAGGATAAACAGCCACCATCAGCACCGACCCAGCTGCAGACCTGAGGTCAAAACGGGTGCAACGCCAGGAAATGCAAACAGCCCGGCGACCTGGAAACCAGAGCCCAGAATCCCTGCAGGTGATACACCTACTGCTCCACCTCCAAGTTATCTGCAAAGGGCACGTGATGGGTCGCCAAGGAGCGAACAGGCCTGTCTGCAGAAAAGGCTTGCAGGGAGGAGGCCACATCCAGCTGCCCTGAGCACTCACACGGGATGATCCTCCCTCCTCAGCCCCTAGCCATTGCCCTCTTCCCGGCAACTGGTGATGAGCAGTGCTTTCTCTGACCCAGACAACAAACAGCTGGATGGATGCCAAAGGACCATGCATCCGTGGTCGACCGTGCCCTTTTTAATCAACTTCCTAATTAAAAAATGCCATGCTGGCACAGGGTATGAAGGGAATAGGCCTGGAATATTTCACAGAGTAGCACCCTCTAATCCTGGGTTGCTGGAAATCTGTGTTCTTACAGATGTTTATGAGTTTTCCTGGTGCAGAGATAGAATCAATTTGCTTGCGCCTGGCCCTCAAGACGTATTAAATTTATCCTGAAGGAAACTGGCTTCTGAAAAGCTCTTGCCCAGATGCATTAGGCAGGTGGGAGTTTCAGCGAACCAAAGGGCCCACTGGCAGATGCAGCATTGATTTCTGAAGGTTCACAATCTAGCAGACAGCTCCAGAGCAGACTCGATTTGATGGCTCTCTATGGGGTGCCCTGCAGACTCGATTATCTCCACCACCAGTCTGGCTAGTATTGTTTTGTGGCGACAGTGCTCTGTGCCTTCAGCTTAGTGCAGGAAGGCAAAGGCCAGTGGAATGCCTGCGCCCAGGAGGGGAGAGGGGCCAGACGTAAAGCTGGCCTCTGGGAGATGTCCACTGCTTTTGGCCTCTGCAACTGAGGGGCAATGTTGGCTTTTGAAAGAGGCTTCTGTAGAGTGCCATTAAAATACACTGTGGACCAGGTGGAGGTGATGGCGTGAGGTGCCACTCAAAACAGTATTGGAGCTAGAAATCCTGCAATGAAAACCTTTGTCCATGTACCAGAAAGCCCCCCCAATACATTATTAATCCCAAGTAGTCGGACTCAGTGTCCTAAGCCTGACCGCCACACCTGAACATTTCTCAAGCAACCGTCCAATGTCCCTGAGGGGATTTTCCTTGAAGCCATGTGAGTGTGCCATGCAAGCAGCAAGAAAGACCTCAGAGTAGGGCGGCCAGCGCGTGACACTGAGCCACGAAGTTCCCCAACTGCACAGAAGAGCACACATGTTCGTCTACCACACACACACAGCCCAGTGGCTCGAATGTCAAGCCTGCACACACCTCACACCGGCCTTCTGCAACGCACGCAGGCACCCACACACCACTGAGGGCAGGGACCGTGGACTTCCAAGGGTGCAAAAATACATCCGAGCACAAAATACTAAAGGAAATAAGGTCGAGACACATTTTGAAAGAGAAATGTTTGCATGTTTCCATTTACAGTCAGTGGGAAGCCCACCAAGACAACAGCACTGAGCACACGGGGCCCAGAGCAGCCCCCACGGGACAGTCTGTTCCCATACAGACCCACACGCAGCAGCGAGGTCAGAACGCCGGGTATAGGGACAAACATTTGGAATCTCATGGATGAATACACAATTTTGCTATGGAAGCCTGTGTATCCTTCCAAAGTTGATATTCAACCTAAAAGTGAAACTAAAAACAGAACGATTCCTTTAGAAATCACATCTTCAGGCTGGTGCCTCTGAGCGCGCTCCCAGCCCTGGACCCTCACAGTCTCCCAGTGTGAGCCTCCCGAGCTCCACGGAGCCTCAGCACCAGTGGGAGAGCGCGTGGCACAAAGTAGCTCTGCCAACCGGAAACTCGCAGCAAAATGTTGGCCCCTAAAAACAACCACGGGGAAGACTGGGCTTCTCCTGGGAGAGGTGGCCATGCAGGGGACCTCAGAGGAGTGACGCTGGGCGCCCCCGGCTTTGGGGTGGGCCAGCAGGGTGAAGACAAGAGCGAGGAAGCTGCCCTGAGAAAGTTACAGCCATCGTAATGCGAGCAGCAGTGTCGGACTTGAATAAAGCTTGGCTCAGCTCCAAACTGAAAGGCAGCACTGGAAAAATAAGCATTACTTTTCTCTAGGTAAGACTTCATGGATCTGAGAACAATTCAGTATTTGTTAAATACCTTTAAATATCTTTAAAACTCAGTGCTTTTTCCTATTCTAGTTTATCAGATAACTTAAAATAAAATAGAAAGCAAAACATTTGTGTGCATACATATGCATTAATATAAAAATAGAGAATCCACCTATTATGCAAACAATACTGCTCAATGTAAATATTCAGAAACTTGCAAATATGACCAAAGAAATCATCAAAGCCAAGTTTACAGCTTCCCTTGAGGGGTTAATATGTTTCCCAATGTCTGGGCTTGAGGTTGAGGTTCATTGAAGGCATTTTTTTTCTATTTGGAAAGACACAGGTTTTTAAACAGAAGAAACTGCACCCCTCCAAAAAAAGTTGTATTTTTCTGTCCAATATTCACTGTCATTGTCTAAAGAAAACCAAAGCAGAACACTTTTTAGAAAGAACTTAGAAATAAGAGCCAAATGAAAGCATTAAGTGATCTAAAACGTTGGAAAATACAGTTGAAGGATAATTTCTACTCAAGTTCCACCTTAAACGCAGACGATATAATTAGGTCAGTTAAATGCAAACCTTGCCTTTTAAGGAGAACGGGGATTGCTAAGACAGGGAGAACTATTTACCAGTGAATCCCCATGCAAGTAGGTCTCACCGAACACCAAAGCACCCACATTGCAGCACCCCAGCCCAGAATTATATAAGAAACCCGAGCCACGGTGACAATAGGGTGCTGGTCCACAGCTTTACTTCCTCTTCTCAACTCAGGGCACAGATCTGCAAAAATGATCTCCATTTTTCTGAAAAGAACTGAGAACACCAAAAGCGGAGCTCATTTTTATATTTGCTATCTGTAGATTCTCCCGATCAATAGAAACTTCAGTTCAATTCTCACAATTGCCAGTAAGTTACTGTTTAGATGAGCTCAAACCTTCCAGCTAGGAAAAATATACACTAGTCAAAACTAATTAGTCTGTGCTTTCATTGAAACGTTTGCTAATTTTGCTGATCTCGATACACTGTTCCAGAAAATATTAATTAATCACGTTGAATAATGGCTGCTGCAAATTTCTGAAAACAATAATCTCTAAACAGTTAATTTTCTCCAGACTTATGCACAGGAAGATGGATGGAGCGTCCACCCCACATCACCAGTAGATGACTGTCCTTTTGTTACGGACCATAAGGAGTTGAACTTTGCTCCACTTTGGGAAGCAGAGCCTCTGCTCTGGAAACAACAGGCGAGAGGACATATTTACCTGCAGGGGATATCAGAGAGAAACCTGAAGAGCCGCACCACAAACGGGTTCCAACAGAGCATCTGTGCCTGCAGTCCCACCGGGCACCTTCGGCTGAGCCATCTTCTGACAAGCCGTGGTCCCCACGGCAGCCACCCTGCCTTCCTTCTCAGGGACTCACCCAGAAGAGCTCCGACCTGCTCCAGGACTACAAACTCTCCTAATGCTTTTGAACGCCCACCATTTGTTCTCCATTCATCCAATCAACTTCCCAGGGCACAGCTTCTCTCCATCGGCGCGCAGACACGGGGCCACTGCTCATCTGTATGCTAATTATTTTGCCACATGGACAAAAGTAATAATGCTTTCAGACAGGAAACTAACAGGCCTGAAGTCGGAGATGGAAATTAATAAGTTGACACCACTAAACGACGGGGAGACGGGCATGCGTGCGGCGCTCTGCCTGGGGACCGGGGCGGCCTCCATTAGAAGGCGGCAGTCAGGCGGCCCCGGCAGCCAGTGCTGCCCGGGCTGTGTGCATCAAGCCCCGGTTCCCTGGGAGACCACATCTCTGCCGCAGAACAAGAGGAGCACAGAGCTCACTTACCCTGTCTCAGGCTGCATCCTTCCAGCCACACAAACACATCCACTCCTAAATCCTAACCCGGGAGGAAACTCATCACTCATCTAGGTAATTTTCAAGCTATGGCTGTGGATGAAACCAGTCATTTCTAACCTTCCTGTTTATGGAGCTTGCAACACAGTCAGACAAGATTGGGATGTATGCTGTATGCTTCCTACATTGTACCCACAGGCCCCTAAATCTCTAGAGCAGAATGTGTATCATGTGCTGTGCTGTATTTAATGTAATAGACGAGAACTGTAAACACCAAAGCCAGGCTGCTCCCAGCTCCCAGCTAGGTAATACATCTAAAAATATCTCCCCTATCACTGATGCTATGGTAGATCCGAGCTGTGGCCAAAGAAACCTCACACAAGTCAGCTGAACCTGGGGTGTTCTGAGCAGTGCCGCATCAAAACAAAACAAAAAGTGGGTCCAAGACCCCCCACCACTCCTTAGGCTAGGAGGAGGGGCCGCGAGGGTTAACTCTAAGTGATTCTCAAAATCTCTTTCTGGTTGCCAGCCTCACGATATTATTCCATTTCAGTATGAGCTCTTTATTTTTAAAAAAAAATTATTTCCCTTTAAAACAGGAGACAGAACTCTTTCTCTAAGAAAGTTGCAATGTTGTCAACCTTTTAGTATTGCTTAAATAAAAAATACAAGAAAAAGTTTGCTCTGAAAGGACAAGACCCAGGAAGATTTCAAAAATACAAAGGAGAACATAGATACATGACTCTCATTAGCATTTTTCCTTTTTTGAAGGAAAGTGCTGATTTAATAAATGGCTTCTCGAGTTGAGAAATAATGTTTTGGTCGGGCAGCAGTTGCCACCACACTCAGCCAGCCCGTCCCAGCCCCGTGGCTGCAAGGCCACATGAAATGCTGAAGGCCACCTCGGCACCTCCCCCTCCCAAGCCGCCTCGCATGCACAGACTCCCCTCCAACGACAACTCAGGAAGCCGGCAGCCCAGCGGCCACAGGGGTGTCTGAGAAAGGCCCATTGTTGGCTGATTGTCTACCTAACCATGCGGTGTTGGAGTCCCACCGTGCAGTGCAGCAGAGCTGGGGGAGCAGGCAGGTGCCGGCAAGGCGTGCTCAAGCACTCAGGAGAATGTCTGACATCCTTCTGGAGAGCTGGGAACCACCACAGCCAGGCACCCCGAAGCTCGCGTGTCCCCTTAAACAGAAGGGAGAGGTACCTTTCAGCAGGGGAGTCGGTGGCCACCGGGCGCTCGTCCGCAGTCTGCTCTCACTCGCCGGCGGGCGCTCTGCCTGCCATGGACAGCCCACCACACGTGCTGGTCGCAGTTACCTCTATTTCCATTCCATCCACCCCACCCGCCAGGACTCCCCTCCGGCAGCTCCCGGTCCACACCAGCGCCACACGGGGACTGACCCCTGCAGGCTTCCACCGAGCACGGTGCCTGCCGACGGAGGCTCCCGTGGGGAGACTGACATGGAAGTCCTCAGTCACCAAGAACACCCTCCTCAGTCTCAGTGGTAATTCCTCTGAAGAGGGAGTCGCCTGGCAGGGGAACCAGGCTCACTGGTTGCTACAGGGGACAGTTCCCTTCCCGGCGAGCCCTGCCAGAAACCACCGCAGTCTGGAAGCTGGGGAGGCTTCAGGGAGTATCCTGCGCCGGCCACCTTCCCGGCACAATGCCCCTGCTCTTCACCAAACGCCCCTCCCCCTCCCAACTTTTCTAATAATCCCCACATGGGGAGCAGGGTTGCTTTTTCTTTTTTCTTCTATTTTTTCTTTCTCTCTCTCTCTTTTTTTCTTTGAGGGAGATATATTGTAGGAAAAATTTCCTAATGAACAGTCCAATATGGCAGTGTTGATCAGTAATCTTTCACATAATAAATAAGCTTTTATGCATTCTTTCTAGTTTTATAACACCTGGCTTACATTTTCTCTGCCATCTCTGACTACTTCTGCACATACCCTGGGGACTCATTACGATGTCAATGCTAAAAACAGTCTCATTGTGGAAACACGCATAGAAAAATCAGTGTGTACGCTTGAACAATGCAGGTGTGAAGGGGGAGAGAGGCAAAGAGACACAGGGGGACAGAGCCATCGAGAGGACAGCGATGGGGAGAGGGAGGTGGAGAGAGGACACAAAGGTACTGCCAACCGAGCCTCTGCAGGCTGCCACCCAGCCTGAAGGAAACGTGCTGGGCTCTTGCTTCACAAATGTCTGATGTCAGGAAAATGGTACAGCAGATCCCTGACCAGTGAAGTGCTGTGAACCACTCCTCACACAAGTTATGGTCACTAACAGGGAGTGTGCTTAATATGTGGGATATGCCAGTTTAAAATGTCTTGGTTAATGCCAGGCACACATGATATGTGGATAGGGCTCCCCCCAAAACACACACAGTGTCCATCTTTCAACTTGGTGGCATCTTTTGTCTTTAGTTTGGAATACATGCATATCAAAGGCAGGCAGAGTATTGTAGCATTAAGGAATTGGGTAGGGAGAAACTTAGTTTGGCAAAACACATATTAGTCATTTTCAGTTTTTGTTCAAGTTTATCCTCTGTTACTCCCTTTTATGGAATGCTACCCAATTTTTAAAAGAAAAGGAAATAGTCATGAAAAGGGCTCTTTAAACCTGAACATCAGGACCTGATGGTGCCCTGAAATCACAGCATGCCAGTAAATGGTGTGAGCACAGGAGCCCAGCACACCTGGCACTCTTGGCATCTGCCATTCACTGGGGTCCTGGGCAGAGTTCTGGTGAGACTTTCCACCAAGGTAGACTCCTTGGCACAGAGAGATGCATTTGAGAAGCTGGTTACTGATTAGGAGTCGTGGCTCTGGACCAAGGGGGTTCCCAGCTGAGCCCACTCGAGCTGCAGGAGCACCAGGGCTTCCCTCCTACCCCTCGGAGGAGGACTTCATGTCAAATACCTAGACACAGCAGAGCTTCAGATTGTCACAGGCCAAAGATGTTGCCAATGAAATGCATAACAAGTAAACAAAATATTCCAGAGGTCATAATAAGTATTTTTTAAACAATGCTTCTTAAATTAGATACACTTATAGGTAGAGTCAGAATGTCTAGGTTATACATGTGACCTTAAAAAGATCACTTACTGAACAAAAGTAATTTTTGTAGAAAAAATTGTCTTTTAAAATTGCATGTGTAAAGGCAGATGAACAAATAATTAGACTATTAATTCAATATTTTGAATTTTACATCTAATTGTAACAAACAGAAAAACTTTAAAAAGCTTTGAAGTTACAAAAAAACTTATCTTTTTACCCTAATCCCTGAAAGTTTACAGAACACAGAGGGAAATGATCGGACAGTGAAATGATTAGTTTACATGAATAAACAAAGGAGTAACATTTTTTAAAAAAGTAAAAAAAATTCAAGAGTAAAAAACAAATAATCAGGTGAAAAGCATGACGAGAACAATGAACGCTCCCCACCAAAGGACCCTCGTCTCTGCAAGTGCCCCCACGTGCCAGAAACCATGTCTTCACAGACCTTAAGATTTTCTGCATGTCACTCACACATGGTCACAAATTGCTGGGCCCTCGACCGTGGTCCCAGCTTCTAACACAAATTTATGAAATTGGCATAACTGTACGGCCGGGTGTGAGCTTCACTCCAGAGGAGTTGGGAGTTAAGTGTCACGCATACTCCCTGTCTCGCTGCCACACCAGGAACCCCAGCTCATCTTTCAGAAGTGAAATTTTATTAGTATTTGCAAATTTTTGAATAAATATTTTTATTTGGAAAGTAGTAGTGTTTACAGGTTTCTAACCCACAATTATACATACACAAGTAATTTTCCAGGTTCACACATTTGATAATTCCAAAGGCAGAGTAAAATGTGTATGTAATGGCAGCTGAGAGTCTTTACAAAATAACAATCTTCAAGTACAGGGATCTTTGCTGCCACCACCTTCAAAACATCCAATTGTGACCATAAAGGCTGCTCCTACTTCTACCTCAATGGGCAGGATCATTAAGGTGATGAAAGTGAGCCATTTCCACATTGCCAGGAAGCCTGTGGGGAGCCCTCGCTGAAGGACTGCTATCAGTGTGGACAGCTCCCGGTGCTGAAAGGGAGGCAGAGGGCCGCTCACAATGGCTGGCTCTCCAGCCTCTGAGAAATCACAGCAACACCGAATGAGGTGGCAGTGCTGAGGCTGAATAGCAGCATCTCAGAACAATGGCAGCCAGCTCCAAATCCCACTATAATCACATTAATGAGATTAATCAGTGAATTAGCAGCAGTCAAATGTCAGGAAGGCGAAGAAGAATCCAACCAAGATTGGTAATTAACTTTTTTTTGTTGTGTGTGTGTGTGGGGGGGGGGGGTCAACTGTGCTACCTCCTAGGATTTTCAGAAGTTGACATCTCTGCTCAGAATCTTAGGACTGTGAGTCCAGATCAGAAGGCAAGGACACTACCCTGCATATCACAGCATAGGTCCAGTGCCACGTTACTGTTGCTTACACTACAGTCCTCTGAGAAACTCATGCCACTTTAAATAATCTCCATGAACCATCCAAATTTTGTAGTTTTAAACTTTCTAGGCACATAATTAACAGGGAAAATGAATTTCTTCTTCTTGAACTCAAGCTAAAACAAAAAAATATGGCTGATTAAGGAAAGGAAAGCTTATATAACAAGAGGTACTGCTTCCAGTAGCTCTATGGTGGTGTAGTGAGAGTTTCAGAAAGTGCAGCCAGGAAATGTGCTAGCACTGAACATATCAGCAGTGGTCTATTGTCTCCAGTGCAGAAGATGGAACCCTGAAGTACAACTTCAGGGAGACTTAGCAACTCGCGTGCTGCACTTGAGGTGATTGGATCACATGCGCTCCTTTAGGGCAAGAGAAAAAAACAAACTTCTTCTTTCTGGTAGATGTCACTTAGCAGCATTTATAACGTACAAGCAACACTTCAGAGTCAAAGTTTCTGAGAGGTGAAAACTTATAGAAATGCAATGATATTGTTTACAGAAAGGAATATTGTGCAAGACACTTTAATCGTTAAATAATCACATTTTTTCCACATGTAAGACACACCTTTATCTATTGTTTGAAAAGCTACATGACTTTTACGAAGTTGAACAATTAGACCCTGCTATGTCTGTGAGGGTGGTGTTGGGCTGCTTTTGTCTGTGATGTTAATTTTGTTCAGTGAAAAATATAAACACTTGAGCAAGAAAGCTCTTACATAAACTATTTCACCCAATTTAATAAATATCATACTAGTTTACAGTTTACATAATTTTAGTAGTTTAAGAGTGTGTCGTGACTAAATTGCTGCTGAATTTAAAATGTGCTCTATATTTTCTATGGCTAACTCTCATATGAACATTTATTTATTTTCATTGCCTTATTCCAATCTATCTTGAAGCAGCTGAACTTTTAGTTTATTTATTTAAGTGGCATTAAAAAACATTTTTGTTAAGGTGAAATGCTGTTTTGTTATTATAAACTT
Organism: Geosciurus inauris; assembly: GCA_004024805.1. Taxonomy (NCBI): domain Eukaryota; kingdom Metazoa; phylum Chordata; class Mammalia; order Rodentia; family Sciuridae; genus Geosciurus; species Geosciurus inauris. Next base: position 49,690 of record PVHX01006540.1, on the reverse strand, counting down.
CAAACATTGAGGTTATTGTTAAAAATCTTTATTGGAGATTCTCAATTTCAAGAATATAAATCAACTTTCTTTTTATAATTAGAAAAATACAGCAATACATCAAGGACGTCTAATACTTCAACAGCACTGTGTAAGATCGTCTGCTCATTTGTATGTAAAGTAATCCCATGAAGTCTGGGAAGTTTTGCTTCGGGATCCTCACACCATCCAGTGCCATGCACACAGCGAGGTATTTGTTTTTGTTTTTGTTTTTGCTTTATGAACAGTATCATTGTTAAGGCATGGAACCTAACACCACTTCTCTCTTTAAAGACAGACTCCTGTGGACCACAGACCTCCGGCTGAGGCACCCTGGAGCTGCCAGCCTCGCCACAAAAATAACTTTAACAGGAGCAAACAATAGGATTGTAGCACAAGCCCATGCAGGACAGCAACACGGAGTCCGTCCACCACGTCCCCAAAATTAACCTAACGAGCATCACGTACCTCACAACACCGCTCGCCCGCAAGTGACAGCAAGTTCAGAGCACACAGAGAGGAGGCAGCCCTGTCCCCACACACTGGAGGACGAGGAGAAAGCTGCGTGCCCCCAGAGACCGAAAAGGCTGCTTTGTCTTCAGCGAACACTGATATCATAACCCTCAGTCCAGGGAATAAAGAAACGAAAGACACCCACCAACCACGGGTGAAAACCAGCGGCTCCTCGAAGCCCGCAGGGAAGGCTTCTCCCTCTGCCAAGTGTGCAGTGGCTCAGGGAAAAAACATGTCGCCCGGCAGGGACGGCAAATGCGGCAGGGCGGCTGGAGGCCTAAGGGACCCGCTCGGCGTCCACGTCCCCGGCACGCAGCCTCACTCGTCCTCTCTCATGCTTTCTCTACACTTTTTTTTTTCCACTAGCTCCAAATCCCCGGCATATGACCTTCTGTTAAATAGATAAAAAAAAAAATTGCTTATCAGTCATGCAAATGAGGCTGAATTCATTTTCCACAACAGATGGCCTCATAGATAATGATGATGGAAGAGAGAAAATTGAATGTCTCTCACAAGGTGGCCATGGCAACCGAGAGCAGAATAATATCAATAATAAGCTCACTGCATAATAAGGTTGTCAGTCCTACAAATCAAAGTCTCCAGCTAAATCAGGTACACCACCCCAGCTAGTCACCAGGTAAATTATACACAACACGTATGTCTGTGTGCGTGTGTGTGAGTGTGTGTGTTGCAGTGACCGTGAAGACGACCAGAATTCCAACCACCGGGTGGAAGTGCGTATGTGGCGGGGGGAGGGGGCAGTTGGATAATGAAATGACAATGTGACTTTCTTTTCTTTTCTTTTTCTTTCATTATGTTTTTTGCTCTGGAGTGGGTTTCACGAGGGATCTTCTAACTAGCCATGTTGAAATTTGGAACGGGCGTGGGGAAGGCGCCTCTCCTTCCGCCGCCTCCCGCTCCCCTCTCTGATGTGGTGAGCTGCGTGGATGGGAGAGAGGCTCGCCCGAGGCTTCCACCTTGGCTCCCAGGGGGACATCCTGCAAAATGAATCAGCAGCCGTCCTGAGCAGGCTGATTAAAATGAAAATGGCAAGGCACACGTCTGGGCGGAACTGGAGCTCAGCTTTGCTGCCTGTCTGGCAAGCATGCTCGATATAGCTCTTGCTAATAATGGCTCGCTGCCTTGCCTGTTTTTAAAAGGTATCGCCCTTTCCCCCTAGCTGACGGCATGGTGCTGTACATGTGTGTGCCTGTGTGTGGCGTGTGCCATGGGAAGGGGGGACTGCTCATTCTTTCTCAGGCTCACATGCAGACTGCCTGACACCATTGTTTCAAAACTGAATTTACTTCTGTCTTTTGAGGAAAGAAGTGAGGTGGGTGATAAGCCTGGGATGAAGGTCACCTGAAGATCAAGACTGTGTGTTCCCACCCAGGGGGGGACTCTTCCTAGGCTGATTCCAGGCAAAGACCTTGAGGGGACCTGCTGCGGGGCTTCCGGGATCACAGCTGGACGTGCTGGAAGGCAGCTAGGAGAAGCCTGTTTCTACTTGGGTATTTGCAGCCAGACTGCACCACTGTCTTAGGTAGCACGCGGCACAAAGAATCAGGACGGTGACGAAGGGTCACCACCAGATACAAGGGTCTGACAACATCTATGGAAATATATTAAAAGTAGATCTTTAGGCTTCCTTCCAAACCCTTGGGCATAGCTTCAAGATCCCTCACAACTACACTTTTAATATGTGTCCAATTTTCCTTTTTCAAGCATTGTGGAAATTAGACCATTATCAACTCTTAGGGAAAAATGGCTTGAGAATGAGACGCAAGAATGTGTCTGAAATCCTGTACTTTCTTACACCTTCCACTCTGTTGTAAACCATCTTCAGGTTTTGTTGTCTGAATTCTCTCCTTTTGGTGACAGATGCATGATTTTTGCATGGAACTACAGTCTCTCTAGCTGCTTGTTTTTGTCTTCTGTGATTCCTGCCTCTGAGATGTGGTTTCTCCTCCTGCCCTCCAGCCCCGTCGCTGCAGTGTGAATCAGAAATCAATAGAGCTGCCCTAATGGAGACTCCACTCAGCTCACAGCGACGCAGCTGCCGCCTCCCCGCTCCCTCTCACAGAACTGATGACGTCCACGCAGCTTTTCCAGCTGATTGGGCACCACATCGGATGTTCTGTGAAGCAAAGAATAGGAATCATTTACAGTCGGTGGGAAAAAAATGGGAGCATGTATTCTCCCGTGTCTGCGACAGTGCCGCTCGGCTCCCTCACTACCAGCCATGCCAGTGATGGACAGTTCTCCAGGTCGCACGGCCACCGTGGAGCAGGGAGGCCTCCAGAAATGGCCGTAGGACGGCCACTGCAGAACAATGGGAACGTGCTTCCATCTTGTGAAGACAAAGCATTCCTCTAAAACAACGTGAGCCAGTGGCATCCCCAGGACGGTGTGAGCTCCAGGTCAGACAGGCCCCGCACTGCCGCAGGCTTAACCATGGCCGGGCGCTTGAAAGAGTCTCTAGTGTGCTTTAGAAATGGAACCTACGCTCATAAGGACACTCCCGGAGCCCACACGCACGTAGTCACCCTCCCTCAGCCCCCAGGAGTCTGCCTGGGTCCTGATAGCGACAGACTCTGCGTTCTCGCTGGCATCCCCAAAGCTCATCTCCCACCAAGAAGGACATTTCTAAATAACACTAAGCCGTGACATCTAAAATCACAGATGCATATGTGTCTTTCTCACACATGTGTGCATGTCTATGGGAACAGTGTCAGGTAAGGGCCTTGCACACTTGAGTGTGTGCGTGCGTGGGTGTGCAGTGTGCTTCCACAGCTCTGGTCTCCTGAAGCCATGGGGCACTTCCCGGCTCCATGGCCTCTGTGTTAGGAGCCTGGCCTCTGATGTTGAGGCCTCAGGGTGAGGCATCCTAGGGCTCCAGGGCAACAAAGGACACCTCTCCCCCCGCCTCACGCCACCGCCTGGTCTTCAGCCTGCCTCACTGACAGCACCTGCCTCGTCTGACTCTGGCTCCAGTGAGGCATTCGTATTCCTCCCACCCGTCCTCTGCTTGACGGTCAGAGCTGGAGGTGCCAGCACTCAGATGACAGATGCAGAGCAAGGAGTAGGAAGAATCAGGAAGCCACAGAGCACCAGCAGAGCCACATTTCAGCCTGTTTTATAGGTGCATTGTACCTGCGCTTGAAGAATTATGATTTCTAAAAAATAAAACCAACTGCTCTGCTGCAAGGTACCCATAAAGCTCTGCAGAATGAATGAGGACCTATAGTTTGCAATTAAACCAGGAGATGGAACAATCTGCATCAAATATCAAACTCTTCCTGGAATTGTTACAAATAGACTCCATGCTGCACTCACTTAGAAGTTCATTGCACAGATTAAATCCTTTCTGTCAAAAAGCATAGCTTATCTCCTTTAATTCTATTTATATATTTATTTATTTGTAAGAGAAAAGAAATTCAAATGTACAGTCACTTCCGATGGATGTGACTTTTAATCTAAGACAGGAAATAATAACTCCCAGACATGTTTGTGGGTGGAATTATGAAAGGCACAGCCTAGGCCCCAGGCTGTCCCCTCTGTGTGGCATGGGTGTCCCACTGCACTAAGGACAGGTGGTCTCCTGCAGGCAGGGAGTGTACGTTCTTTTCTGTTCTCCAGACGCACATGCAGCCTCAGCATGAGCCGTGTGGACAGAAGCCCAGGGTTCCTCAGAAGCCACCGTTCACCCGTGACATGGGGACCCAAGCTGAACTCCATGTCGAGGGTGATGAGGCTCCATCCGTGTTTTGCACAGGAAACTCATGATCTGCCTGATGTTGCCCAGAACCACGTCTGTATGCATGATGGGGGCTGCAGCACCTGTGGGGACTTAGACCGGTAGGCAGCAGGAAACCACGGGCCTCACTCCAGCTGGGCAGCCAAGGCTAAAGCACGGATTCCAGAGGAGCTACATCAGATGTGCCCTGGGCAAACCCTGGCTCAGACTCTGCCCTTGTGCATTTTACACACACTGGCAGGTCAGACACACACAAGGTGCAGGAGGTAAGTGCTGCCTTGTTAAGTATCAAGAATCATTCTGAGAGGATGCCCATTTCACCACGAGGAATCGGCCTCTGTAGGCAGAACACCGACCCAGTGCTGTGGAAGCAAGTGGGGTGAGAGAGACCAAGGTGCCATGGGTGAGAGGGAAGATCCTGGGGACACGGGAGGCGGAGCAGGGCGGCCATCTGCATGGGGTGCCATGCCCTCCTGGGCCTCCGAGCTAGTCCAGCACCACCTTGAGCAGTGAGGCTGTGGAGCTGAACCCAGACGGGGGGATCGGGGAGCCCAATCTACAGTGTCCATATCTAAATCCCCAGCCTGAGTTCACAGAACTAATTTTGGGCAAAATGTATAGGTATAAATCGCACGGTAGACAGTTCTGAAATCTAAAAGAGCACAGACAATTTAAGGTTTTGATGATTAGTCAACTATGATAATTATAAAGAGTATTTATTCCATCCCTAAATCTATAATTTTAAGAACATTATTTACAATTCTATTAAAAAGAAGTACCATTCAATTCACCATTTGTAATCCAGTGAATTCACTACTCCTTCCAAACTACCCCATCATCAGGGGTCTTCATATCTCTGGTCCTCTTTCTACACCTTCAGTTTACCCCACACAACCCAAGCTACTTGAGGCTCAGGGGCAGGAGGGCAGGCTGGGGTGAGCCAGCTAGTGAGAGGCTCTGACTGACTGGCTAGTGTAATCGCTAAAGCGAGAAAAAGGAAACAGACATTTTAGGCCACTTGCCGTTCTTGGCATTGTACTGAAAACTGACGACCATCCAGGGTGTTGGAGGAGCGCCTAATGCAAGTTATTAGGGAAACAGACTCTAGAAGAGATGCCAAGGCAGGGATGGAGGCAGAGGACGCACACCACAGCCTCAGCCTCGCTGCAGGGAGCACGCTCTCATGCCTTCCTGGCGTGTGAACCTCTTTCCTGCGCCCAGTCTCCCCAGCAGAGCCTCCTCGGGAGACGGGCAAGACCTCTCGCTGTGACACATTTGGACTTGCGCTTTACTTTCCCAACACCAGACGCGTGGCTTTCAGCCCACCTCTAGGGCCTGCTCATTCTAGATTCTGAAACGCAAGTTGGTTACACCAAGAGGTGTGGACCTCAAGGATCCTCCAGGGGCACCAGGGCAGGGAAGCACCCGGGGTTTGCAGAAGGGGAGGCAGAGCCAGAGCTTCTGCTGGAGTGGCAGCGTTGGCGCGAGACCAGCTCCATGGCATGTTTGGGTGACATTGCTAATGAGCTACCCCCAGGTCGACCTCAGCAGCCCTGGTAGCTATGCTTTCTCTGCTTACGTCAGCCACATGACGTAAGCAGAGAAGCTTACGTCATGACGTAAGCACATGACGTAAGCCACATGACATAAGCACATGACGTAAGCACATGACGTAAGCCAGATGACGTAAGCCAGATGACGTAAGCCAGATGACGTAAGCAGAGAAGCCACACATGCTCACGGCCCAGCACACCAAGTGCCCCATCCAGTGTTCTGAGGGCAGAAGTGGAGGACATCGGGGCCACGTTTCCCTCGGCAGAGAATATCCAGCAAGACAGGAATTCATCAGTCGTGGCAAATTAATGTGCTAGCCGCAACCAGGTGGTGTGACGAGTTGCTGGGCCGAGAGGTGGTCTGCAGAGGACTCGCTGCACTTGAGGGACTGAGGAAATGGCATCTGCTGCAAAGACTCCAGATTCTTCACAACTGCAGGAACGAATCTTTTCCAGACCCAGAGTATCAAGGGTACAAGCTGCCTTTGGGGAAGACCTTGCAGCCACATCATGGAAATGAACGACCCTCTCCCAAGGAGCCTGCAGCTGCTCATTGGGCAAGGCACACAGGTGAAGGGAAGCCTCAGCCCTGTGGGCTCTGCTGGACATGCTCCCTTAACTCCTGGGAACCCAGAATATCACGTGGTCCGCTTGGCAAGAGGCTGGAGATGTGTGTTCAGTGGCCCTGAGCGCCCCTGTGCTACTCCAGATTCCCATGGTAGAGATGGAAGAGATGCACTCAAGGTGGAGCACTTGCCTCGAGGCCCTGGTGCGTGTACCAGCAAGGCGGGAAGTCGGAAGCATGGCATTTCAAGAGTTCACAGGAGCAGCCTCCCCAGCAGACATGGGGCAGGGTCCTCAATGTACCCCTCTCAGCTGTTGGCTCTGTTAGTATGGAAGATGCAGCTCCTGGGGGACAGCAGTGAGGCGCCAGAGCTGAAGGCGGGCGGGGGGGGGGGGATTTGCAAAAGAAAATCAACAGAACTCCAGCACGGGCAGCAGACCTATCCCAAGAGAGGGCCAGGCCCAGGGAGGTTTCTGTGCCTCTGGGACAGAGCTGGTACACCTCCACCACCTGCTCTGGGTTCAGCCCTTCCTCCCCCCATGCAGGAGGCACAGCCCACCTCCCCCAGGTGAGGCTGCCCTCTCTGGCAATGACAGGGCAGAAAGGACCCCAGGTAGGGCTTGCATGGCTCTCGATTTCCTGGCCAGACAGTAGCCAGGAGAAGTCACTTGGGACACAGGAGCCTGCCACCTGGCATGATCATGGGACTCGGGAGAACACCAGCCTGTGTCTGCATGCAGATGGCCAGCTCTTTACCTGTGCTCTTTGCTGTCACCTGGGTCCTGAAGCTACTGTACATGGAGAGCACACAGGGCTTCAGTGTTGGCCGAGGGGTGATCCTGGTTACACAGCAGCATTTCCTCACCCGCCTTGTGCCAGCACAGCCCTGCCTCCTTCACCAGAGTCCAGGCCTCCTGGCTTCCACCTCCTCCAGCACCGGTCAAGGGCCCTGAGCCTTCTCCGGGCAATGGCCCTTCTCCATGCACAAGCCCGTGGCATTGGGGTTCTGAAGCACACTCCCATGCCATGTGCAGGCTGACTCTCAGGCACCGGATGGGGAATGCGCTGCCCCAAATCTAAATGCACCAGGAATGGTTGCACAAGCAGGTGGGTAAAGCTGAGCTCGCCTTGGCCCTCTGGTCACCAGCCCTTGTGTGATCTCAAGCTGGAAGAAACTTGGCAAGGAGAAACATCTTCACCACATGTCTCAACGTGGGGTCTTATCAGTTTGTAATAATGGACAACTCCTGCTTTATCTTTTAATATGCCACACGGCAGGGGTTCTGCCCCCAATTATGGAGTAAAAAGGCCTTTGTCTTCCATCTCTTCTCATTCCTGAGATGGATATACCAGTCTTCTGAGCAGCATCAGGACCAGACTCCACGAATCTGCCAAGAGCCTTTCAGAAGAGTGGCCTCTTAGCACCCCTAACCCTGGCTCTGAGTCAGGATCTGGATGACCCAGAGACACTGGGCCCCATTGGCACTTTCAAAAACAAATAAAAAGCCAGCTTCAGCTCCTGCATGACCAAGACTTTTCTAGTAGCTACACGGAAGAAGAAAACTCGAACAGGTAAAATTAACTTTAATATTGTATTTTACTTAATCCAATACATCTTGAATATTATTCTCTCAAAATGTAGTCAGCACATCATTTATTAGTGAAATACCTTATTTATTTTTATATGGCATCTCTGCACTTGGGGTCTCTCCTGCTCAAGCCACTTGTACTCCAGGAGCTCTGTGGACAATTCTGGCTGGGGACGACCATGCTGGGTTCTCAGCCAGAATCTACAGGTTTTCTGTTTCTTCCTCACCCTGGAATGAGCCTGCTGGATTCCTCTGGTCTACTGCAATGCCCAGGCAGAGGGACGTAAGGCAGTATTAATAACCAAAGGCTCAGTGTGTTTTTACACACAGACACAGACATCAGTAAATACTTGTTGGCTGCCCAAGTGGATGGACGCTGATGGCCACTGGGGCAAGCTCTCCCTGAGGGCTGTCTGCCCACTTGAGCAGCCAACAAGTATTTACTGATGTCCAGAGTGGTCTGGGCCATCCTCGTCCTGGGTGGCATCAGGTGGTGTGTGCTTATCACCCTGTGGGTGTGTGACCTGTTCTATTTGGAAGCCCCGAGGTGTGTGCCACAGAGAGAAGGGTGCAGGGCTTCCACCTTGAGAGCTTCAGAACCCAGGCCACCTGCTTCCTGTCTGTCTTTCTTCCTGGACCCTCCTGGGCCCCAGCATGGCCAGTGTGCAGCTCTACCTCGTGGCTGTCCAGCTGTAGAGCATCCCCTCATTTCAGGCCTTCCTTTGGACTCACTCCGCCATCCATCCCTGGCCTTCCCATCTGTGCAGCATGGATGGAGGTGGATGTTATGATGGTTCCCCTTGATTTCAGAGACCGCTCCATGCCACGTCCCGTGGTTGACAGTGAGCTCTGCACCAGCATGGTCCTGTGCGTCTCTGCAGCACTGTCTGAATGCAGGCATTCATGGACCAAGCTGCTTTTCCTTGAACTGACTTTTAGCCTCACTGGAGAAGAACTCCAAAGGCTGGGGTGCACATCATGTTTCTCTGGGGAGGCCATGTGAAGTAGGGATCAGATCCCCACCGTCTAAATTTACTTCAGACAGTGGTGCAATTTAGACAATCTAGTTTATAGGATTGGAATCTCATTTCCCAAATGCTCTTACTTCCCAAATAGAAATAAGAGCATAAACATGCTAGACTCATAGGAAATTGGAAATGAGAGGCTACCTTTAGGATTTCTGAAACTAAATCTTGGAAAAGTAGTGACCAGTCCAAAATCAATGATGACAGAGAGGGGCAGGGAGGTGGTGAGCAAGGCAGAGAGAGAGAGGAAGGGAGACACAAAGTGGGACGGGGAGACGGGAAGGTGGAGAGCAGGAGACAGCTGAAGGAACACGCCACTCACAGAAGGCAGCACAGTGGCTTGCACAGCCAGCAGCTGGTTCCCCCAATGAAAACCCACCACCCTGCAGCATCTATTGCATTTGGTTAGAATAAAATCAAATATTCATTTTTAGGCCTCTGGAGCTCAAGTTGGGACAAGAACCAAACTTGAACACCTTCTCCTGTGCTGAGGACTTTGGGCTCCTGCACTGGCCCAGGGCACCCCCAGGGAGAGGAACTGCACCCAGCACTTTCCACTCTGCTCTTAAGTCACAGGTCAAAAGACGGACTTGGATATGAATGTGAGTGATGTAACCAACACTCACCTAGCACAGGTCACGTTTATCCCAGAAGTGTTTAAGGCCAGGCTTTCCACGCTCAAGGTACAGTGGCATGCCTCCGGTTCTCTGCCATATCCTACATGATTTAACTGTCACAGAAAGAACCCAACTCATTTGAAAATTGACCCAGTAAAGAAATACTACCTTTGCTGGTGCTGTTTTGAGACGAAAAAAAAAAGATGTGTTGAAAGGCTAATTTTCAAATGCACCCTTGATAAACAGGTTTGGATGGAAGTGGCTCTCAAAGAACGTCACCAAGCGACGGGAGCAACTGAGCTTGCACACCCTACAGCTGGCTCTCCCTGGCCCTGTGGTCCCTCAGCTTACGGAGGCTGCTTAGGCCCCTTTGGGTCACTCAGCCAGGTTGTGGAAGAATACCAAGGAAGATGGAGAAAATGTGATAATGCAGACAAGATGAGGGATGCATAAGGTGTCAGCCAAAACCTGAGTGTAGGCAGAAACAAAATAATTGTAGCAAGTGTGCAGGCCTCAGTTGTGGGAGTGCTCTGGCCCTGGGGAGGCTTAGCAGAGGCAAAGGAGGTGGCGCGGGGCGCGCGGGGCCAGCGCTCCTGCTGGTGCTCAGGAAGGTGCTCCGCAGGCCCCAGGGGCCCACCTCTCCGCCTTCCTACTAGGCAGTGCTGTGCCATGAGGAGGTGCTGCAGGTTCCAGAAGGAAGGCAGAGCCAGTGCTGCCAGGAGGGGGCCTCAGACATGGAAGGGGCTGGTGGGGAGGAAGAGCAGGTCAGCTGGAGCCACCAGATTCCACAGGGAGGCAATTCAGCTGGAGAAAGATAGAGCTGTTGAAAACACAGTGTACGTGCTTAAAGACTCTTTGTCCCCTCTGTCACTTCTTAGGCTCCCTGTTGATTGTTCTCAGTTAGAAAATGGCAAATACAAAGCAAGAATAAAAATTTGCCAGCACAGTGGCATACCCCTAAAATCCCAGGAACTCAAGAGGCTGAGGCAGGAGGATTGCAACCTAGAGGTCAGCCTCAGTGACAGTGAACCCTGTCTCTAAATAAAATAAAAAGGGCTGGAGGTGTAGCCCAGTGGTAGGGCATGCCAGGGTTCAAAACCCAGTACTTGCCTCCACCCCATCTTGGGAAATTCCACAGTCATCTTTAGTGCAATTAGCATTATGTCATCTGCACAGGCCTGGGTTCCAAAAATAATGAGAACTGAACTGTCACTTATTCAGTCAACAATAGCTACAAAAGCCAGGTGCGCGGTGGTGCATGCTACAATCCCAGAGGCTCGGGAGGCTAAAGCAGGCACCTTGAGTTCAAAGTCAGCCTTGGCAAGTTACTGAGGCCCTAAGCAACTCAGCAAGACCCTGTTTCTACATAAAATACAAAAACGAACTGGGGATGTGGCTCCGTGGTTAAGTGCCCCTGGTTTAATCCCTAGTACCAAAAACAAACCACACCAAAACAAAACAATAGCTGCAAAAATCGGAAATAATAGATTCATAGAATTTTTTGAACATAAATTAAAATTTAACTGGTACACAAAATCATAAAAATTGTATACATTTATGGGTACCAGGTGAAGTTCTGATACATGTAAGACACGTTTAAATGGAAAGAATCTTAGAAAACCGCAGACTTGTTTGTCTTTATGGTTGATGTAGTAGAGGCTTAGCCCCCAAACCATCGGTCTCAACATATAACAGTGATATTCCCACGCCGATCTGACTGAAAATTTAAAGATGTTTTTTCCAGGTGGCTGTGTCATTCCTTCATGTTTTACGGTGGAGCTCGTTACTGCCAGACGACAGAGCCACTAGTTACCACCCTCTCTCACCTGGCTTAGTGTCTTGCCTGCAATGAGCTGTACATTTAGAGAAGGCGCCAGTCTTTCTGCTCCAGCTGTTGGTTGACAACACTGCCTCTCAGTAAAGACGTGTGGGGACATGTCCCCGAGCTCGGGAAGGTCTTTTTGCTGGGTATAAAATCCTTGCTTCACACGTCCTAGGGGACCCCGCAAAGGTTGCTCTTGGTCCACGTGCAAACTCCCACCAGGTCACCCCACCAGGCATGTGCCCGGGGCTCATCCCCACACCTCCACACTGGACCCACACCCTGCTCCCCTCCAGGCCCTTGTGGACACCCAGGGCCCCACTTCCTTGTGTCTTCTTTGAACTGCCCACCACTCCTGGCCTTGAGAGCCCCAAGCTGGCCCTGTGGAGCCCCTTCCCACTGTCCTCTCAAATGGACATGCCTTAGCTCCCTGAGAAGCGAGCAAGAGCCACCTACTGTGGTCCCTGGTAACAATGCAACTGCTAGTGCCAAGCATGGGGTGGTTGGGCTTCCACTGAACATGCTGTTTGAATGACAAGTGAGTACCTGCCTCTGGCAAGGACAGCAGAAGCCCGTGGGGACAGACGCAGTTAGAAAAGGGGCAGGAAACAACATTTGGAGCTAGAGTGACCCTTGGCACTGAGAGCTAGGACTCACTGCACAAGTGATCACTCCCTGCTGCCTGCGATGCAGATGCGAGACCACACTCAAGAGGACAGTGGGAACCTGGGAACAGCATGCCCAGCGCTGTTTAATCCCCTGAAGCACAGGACCTCAGGTTTGAGGCCAGCCTGTGCCACAGACTGAGTCCCTGTCTCAAAAGCAGAGGAGCAGATCTTGGAATGAACCCCTTCAGCCCTCGTTCTCCTTAAGCAAGTCACCTCTTGTCCTCCCTGGGTGGGTCTTCAAGGTAACAGCAGAAAGTGAGGTCTCGCTAGGACTTGGGCAAATCTCATGCAGGTTTCCCAGACCTCTCCTCCCTGTCGTCTTGCTGGGGACACATGTCCATAGACGCCCTCTACTGGAATGACTCACAAGCGGCCGATTCCCCCATGGGGCAGCACTGATCCCCTCTGCTTCCTTGATACACTCAGGAAAGCATATGGTACAGAATAAGTACACGGGATGTTCTGAAGAACATCTCCATCTAAGAATTCCCCACCTTGTCATCAGAAAGGCTGAGTGTGGGGGAGGAAGCAGAGCCAGCTCAGACCAGGACAAGGCCAGCCGGCCTCCTGTGGGAGTGAATGTCGAAAAGCCATTTAAACAAACACAAATACCCTTCGGAAATACAGCTCATAAACAAGAGATGTTTTTTCCCTCAAGATTAACATTTAAACGGGGACTTGAGAATGAAGCAGGACTCCCTTGAACCCAGTGAGGACACTGGACCCTTGGCTCTCCCCTGGGACACATGTCTCTGGAGAGGTGGCTTCTCTGGGAGGGAAAGGCCACGTTCTACATAAACTAACCAGGGCTTTTCTGAGCACAGAGAAGCAATGTCAAGAAAGCCAGGCTGGAAGCTCCACATCTCAACAAGCACATGCTCATCTCCAGTAATACAATTCTCCTGCTCACGTTCATCTGCAGTGGAGGGCCATCTGTCCTAAAGAAATAAACACATATACAAGGTGTCAGAAACAAATTAAAGGACACAGGGTGAGGAGTGTAGGGCCCAGGACATCGGGTGACATGTGGAGGGCCCAGGACATGGGGGGAGGTGTGGAGGGCCCAGGACATTGGGGGAGGTGTGGAGGGCCCAGGACAAGGGGTTAGGGGTGGAGGGCCCAGGACACAGGGTGAGGTGTGGAGGTAGAGATCTAAGCATATGGTGTCTGAGAAACAAGTTTTAACCCAAGGTGCTTCCACTGTGCAAGGTACCTCTGGGTATGGGCGTCACACTATGTGCACCATCTTGTATACCCACAATTCTCTTCCACACATTTTACCCATGACCTGAGCAGAGCAGGAGCAGGATGGAACTCTCCTGTGTCCGGGGATGTGTGTCCAAGTGGGTTTATTCTGCATTTAGCAATTTCTATAGAGATCTAGACTTCTATTTTGCAGTTAAATTATTGTTTGAATCCATTCCAAATGTACTTAGCACTTATTTTTCTCCAGTTCTTAATCTTTATGATGTATGGCAATGAGGATAAGTTTGGCTTTCCATTTGTTTTCATTTTCTCAATAACTTCCACTTACATTTAATAAATTTTTGGAACATATTGATGAATATTTAGTTCACTATTTATCTTAACTTTTTTTCTATGGGTTTTGGAATTACTCAACGTGAACATTAAAACCATTTGTTTGGGGTGCTACATTCATAGTTGCTACACCAAGACATCTTCAGCACTGAGACTTTGGTTCGTGTTGACTTTGCTCCCGTCTGACATGCGATCCCCGTAAACCACGAGCAGGATGGCTTACAGTCATGCCTAATCACCTCCTCGTTGCTCAGAGTTGGGGCGGGCGCTGGTCCAGCTCTGCATGAGAACAGCATTTCTTGACTTGTGACTGCGATCTCTCCTTCACATGCTCAGACTTCTCTGCTGCTCTGTCTCTGGTGGACCAGAACCGCGTGAGCGTCCCTGTGTCCAGTGCTGTCTGCTAGGAATTGTCTCGTTCTTCCCCACCGTGGCTCCGGGTCCCCCTCACACCAGCTGTGCTCAACCATGGCCACTGCTAGCTCCTGGGACCTGCCTTCTTGCTCATCTCTGGTGCTGCAGCAGCTGGTGCACTTCCTCAGGTTCTTCCTCCACCAGGTACCTCACCTGGGCAGATGCTTTGCTCCTGCTGGCTGATCTGCTGAGGAAGGCCTCAGCTGCAGCAGATGCCCCTTCCTTCCGAGGGAGGCAGGAAAGAGAACAAGAGAACGTGGTGGTTCACTTCTTCCTCCAATTCCTTCAGATTCCGGTTCTCCGTACTCAGCAAACTCCCTGCACGTGAGGTTGTCTGCGGCTCTGCCTCGTGGTCTGGGGTTGAGCACGGATTGCCTCACAGGTCCACTCTGGGTGCTGGTCACAGGATCCTCTTCTCTGCCTGTCCACGAGGCAAAGTGGGGTGGTCATTACCCTATAGGTACTTGGGGGACAGGTACTTTGTCTCCTGAACTCTTTTCTTCATGGGTGGATCACAGTAACAAAGGTTATAGTCAGATATCCTAGGAAAATGTCCCATCTCACTGCATCTAAGCAAGTTAGAAAGCTTATGCTTGTGCCCTCTACTTCCGTGATTTCTAGCCTTTCTCTTCCAGGCTGCAGCCTGTCCAATGTGTGTGTCCTGTGTTTCAATGACAATGATCTGCATCACATATCAGGACAGCCCCTTCCTTCCCCTGACCCACCCTGGGTCTGCAGGAAGCCTTGGGTGCCAGCTGCAGGCCCACAAAGGGGCACTGCCAGCCTCCTAACAGAGGGTTCCACCTGGCAGTTGTGATCACTCGGGGTCTCCAGATGGGGGAACAGAGGCACACCAGGGGGACACAGTGCTTCTTCCTGGTTTGTGTGAGTTCACAGGTGAGAATAAAACAACTCAGCAGAAACTGCCCTTTCCTGGACCAGCACTTCTATCTAACCTGCTGGACAATGGCGACTGGTCGACTGTAAATACCCAATATGCCAGACATTTAGATCTGAGAAGGTTTGGAGAAACCAGTAACAGCGACCACTCACAGGTGGTCTGCAGCTCTGCGTACCTCGGTGGGCAGCTCCTGGGCTTCCCTGTTCCATCTGCTTCTCACCAAGGTCCTAGGTCAGTGGTGCAGTTAGTCACCTAGCCATGGTGGAGGCAGAGAGGCCCCCAGAGACCACTGCATCGGCTGGTAATTCTCTTAAACTATCTCCATGTATACGTTCTTTTCTGCTTTGCTAAATGATACTTTCAGATAAGATTGATGAACAAATGTCTGGTGTTATCTTTTGAATGTTTCACAGAATACACATTCATGCAGTGAAATATCAGGGCGCTATCAAATTGTTCATCCCACAAATGGCCTGTATTAGAATTAAATATTTTTTAAAAAATCTGTACTTAGAATTAAATATTTTTGAAACTTAGAATTGGCAGTAAAGAGAGAACACATGTATTTGCTGTGCTGGATGTTTCCTTTTCTCTTCAACACCATAGATGTCTAAAGGACCGCTGCAGTCCACCAGTCGGTGTCTGTGTTTGTGAACTGGAGTTTCCTTTCGTAGTGTGCACCATCACACAGGTGGTCTGGACAGAAACATAAATGGCATATGACTGTGCCCCAGTAAATCCCATGTGCCTTTCTGTCCTCTGAGACCATGTTTCCTCTGGCTTTCTTAAAGTGGAATTGACAAACACAGACAGCACACATTCTCATTGGGAAGCTCGGCTCTAGCACACAGCCATTGCGTGGCACCACGCTTCATCAACACTGGTACCTGCTGTCCTTGCAGAGTCTTTGTGAGTGCGGAACTCACTGGCCCCACTGAGGTGTGGTTTCTCTCCTGGGCTCTGGCACTGGACACACCTGGCTCTTGTGCTGCTCAGACCTCTTCCCCTGGTGCGGCCTGCAGGACGGCCATGACGGTGGCCTTCTGTGCCCCACAGGACACCTGGAACCCAGGAGAGAAGTCAG
The DNA here is from genome assembly GCA_004024805.1 of Geosciurus inauris. Classification (NCBI taxonomy): domain Eukaryota; kingdom Metazoa; phylum Chordata; class Mammalia; order Rodentia; family Sciuridae; genus Geosciurus; species Geosciurus inauris. Next base: position 33,625 of record PVHX01006540.1, on the reverse strand, counting down.
TTACACTCCGTCTTTCCCTAAGGAAAGACTCTGCCTCCCTGGGGACAGCACAGGTCCGCGGTCCCACACAGCACGGTCCTGCCTGGGGTGCTGCCTTCCTTCGCCCTGAGTCCTGCAGGACCAGAGATGGAGGGTGGGGTTAGGAAGCTGTGTGAGAGGGTCCCCAGCTGAGCTGGCAGTGTCGAATGAAGTCAGCCCAGGTGTCCACCCAGGGCTCACTGGGAAGGTGGAGAGGGCAAAAGGGAATCTCGGAGTCACTTTTTAAAATAAAAAGTTATTAAAATCTACTAACATTCAAAATAGATACAGATGATTCCTTAGAAGATGCGCCTCTTGTGGTTCTTCACCTGCTCAGCGACACCACTAGGGACCTTTGAAACGAAGGGCCCCACAGTCATGCACTTCCTGGAGGAAGAAGGAACGTGTTATTTATTTTTTGTAAAACATGCCCTTCCTGGTATGTTCCTCCCTCTTCTTCCCTCCCCCCCTACCTCCCTCTCTCCCTCCTCCCTCCCTCCCTCCTTTGTTATTTTCTTTCCTTCTTTTTTCCTGCTCCTAAATGGTAACTGTGAAGTGTTTGCTGCACAAGGTCAAAGTCATTATTACAGACCAGATGAGCTGCTGAGAGCTTGCCTGGACCGGGCAGGAAGGGAAGCTAGACACCCTGATCTCCCCAGACGCCACTGGCCCTGGTCCTCTGCACACGTCGCCCCGGCTGCCCCTGGCCCCACTCCACGCAGCTGGCATCCTGACTTGGGCCTCTTGGTGCCAGGGAACCAGCAGCTCCCCTTGTCCCCAACTCTAAAGGGCTGTTGGATCCACGGGTGTGCTGACATTTTTAAGAAGTTGCTCGTCTCCTACCTGGGGAGTTCTGAGCAGAAAGAGGGGTGCAGCTGCCTGCTCACCTGGGCATGTCGCAGGCCCTGGCTGCACACTTGGCCTGGGCCCGCTCGCACTGTCCAGGTGCAGAAGTAAAGTTCCACTAGGAGGAACGGACAGCGGGAGGTGGCCGAGACCACCAGCAGGGCTGTCCCTCACAGACGTGGGACCAGGGCTCAGCAAAGCTCGGGGGACTCTGCATGCCTGTGGTGGCTTCCTTCTATGGTGTCTGCCATCAGTGGGCAGATGGCAAGGACTTCCATGCACGCCCCTGTGGAGAGGCAGGCCAAGGACAGAGGCATTACCAGAGACACCAAAGCGACCCCGTGGACTTGGCCGTATTAGAGCTTGGTCCCCGAGGCCTTTAGTCCTCTGAGTCTTGCGCTCATCAGAAAGTAGCAGCCATTCTAGGCACTCTTCAGGGGACAATCGGTCCAGGTTGCCCCTGAAAGTCAGAGGCATCCCCCCTCTGGGCCCTCTAGACCTTCCAGCTCAGGCACTGCTCCTTCCACGGCTGCATCTCACACTCGCCCTGCACTCGCCCCACACTCACCCGCACTCGTCCTGCACTCGCCCAGCACCTCCCCCCAGGACCTGGGGCTCTGCCTCCTCCTCCCGCATCTCCTGCCCACTGGCCTCTCCACAGCTTCCACAGACAAGGTTGGGTTTTCCCACTTTGAACAATGAATGATTTGATTGCTATAATGTGTGAGGAGCAACCTCAATAAAAGCTATGGACTTCCGACCATCCCTTTTCCTGGGTTAGGCCGCTCTGTAAGTACTTTGCAAGCCTGTGGACCCTCACTGTGGACCGCACCGTGCATCACACCTTGATATTGGACGGCACAGCATTTATTGAGGTTGCTCGTCACACATTATAGCAATCAGATCATTTGTTGTTCAGAAAGCCTGGAAAGTAGATCCTCCTGCTCTTCTGGGCTTGCCGATGAGGACAGTCTCCCCTGAAGTGGGGTGTACCTTGCAGGCAGCAGCTGGCTGGCTCTGGAGCTTGGCCTGGCTCTGGGGACTGGGCTTCACGCGCAGTCTCCTCTGCTCACGTGAACCTCGCAGCTCAGCCCACCTGCGCCAGGCTTGCCAACGCGCTGGCCTCCCCATGTTCTGTGTAAACCCAGGTCCAGTGAGTCCCTCGCCTCTCCCTTTCTTCTGGGCCAGCCTCTCAGCGTGCCAGGGCACCGGAGGCCAGGTCTGCGCTGATGTGTTTGGCTGACCAGAGCTCACAGCTGCATGTCACTCCTGTCCCCTTAGTGCTTGCCCAAGCATTTCTGTGCCCACCCCTTCCCCTCTGTCCAGGCCACCGTGTTGCCCTTGGTCCCGGCTGGGGACTCTCCTGGGCGTACGCTCCTCTCACTGCCAGTTTCTCAGACTTCCCTTTTTTGATGACCTTGAGGGTTATCAGGAATGCTGGTCAGATTTCTTTGGTAGAACGTCTTCCCTTGGGATCTCCCCTCATGCATTTGGGACAGAAGACCACAGAGGTGATTGCAATTCTCAACACGTTGCATGGAACATGCATGCCCTGCCTTGACCTGTGACGGCTGGCGCTGAGCTGGGTCACCTGGCTGACCTCACTCAGTTGTGGGAGCTGCATTCCACTCCCGCATGGTGGAGTAGCCTCAGGACTTAGCTGAAATGCTGCTAGAGATCTGTTTCTTCTCATCCTCAACCCCCGTTCACCTACGGTTCACCATTTGTGGGTTCTGGAGTGCACTGGTGGGTACTGAGTCTACTATTTGGGCTCCAGTCCAATATCCTCATTCATCTGGCTGCTCACGTTTCTCCAGCTCTGGTCACCGGGAGCTGTGTCAGGTCAGCCCTTCTCCCCTCAGCAGATCCCCATGATTGTGTGGCTTGGGCAGTTCCTTCCTTTCTGGAACTAAAGACACCCCTGGCCCATCTTGAGTATCTCCTGCCTAGCCTGGATGCTGTTGTAAGAAAACAGCACGGCAAAGCCAGGTCTGGTGGTGCGAGGGCCACAGGTGAAATTTCTGGGCCTCTCAGCAAGCAGAACCAGGAAGCCTGCGCGTGTCCCGCCCCCATAATGCTGCCCTGCCATGCTCCCTAGCTGTCCATCTGCTTCCTCGCTGAGCTAAACGTGGGTTCCTGGTACGTCTGCGATCCAACCGGCGCCACATGGCTTGTTCTGTTTCTTACTTAGAATATATTTCTGTCTTGTTAGCTATACAGTTTCTCTTACTAGAATACTTACCTATAGCAACTCACTTTTCCTCTTCCCACTTATACAGCTTTAGAATGAGATAATTTTTGTTGGGATATTTTTCAAGATAAAAGGTAGGTGTCCCCAAGCGAGTGCTTGGCGGGCTCTTGTAACTTACAGCATCGAGGTGCAGTTTTACCCTCCAGGGAGCATCGGTAGAACTGGGTTGCAAGCACGTCTTCTGCTGAGTTCTGACGGGTGAAGTTGGCAGCCATCTGGCTGCAGTCAGATCATCCGCCACCGCAGGGGTGAGCTGCGCTTTCAGTGGCAGACAGCTCACTCCTATTCGAAGCTCCTTTGTGTTTCCCACGTTTTCTATTTAAATATGGAACTGCCACTCCTCAACACTCTTCAGATCATTTCTCTAGAACTTGCAGACTTGAATGAACATTGTTCATGTTTGGAAAAGCAGTAAGGCACCCCAGACCTCAATTCTTTGCCGGGCCTGCATTGTTCATGGGATCTGATAAACCCTATCAGAAGTGTCTGCATGGTTTTCAGGTCATTGCTGGGTGGAAAATGCCTCTTGAAACACAGGAAGAACTAACTGTGAAGCCAGAAAATCCACAGCCACAGAGTCCCAGAGTATACAGGGGGAGGGCAGTGTGGGGCGGGGCCGGTGCAGCTACTCTGCCAGCCTCCAGGGATGGCATCAGATGCCCGAGGACTAGGATGGCCTAGAAGAGGGTCCATCTCCCGAATCCCCAGGACAAGATGCCACACTGGCCAGATGGTCGGCACCAAGGAGTACTTGGAGTCTCAGCTCCACTGCTCTGGACCCTCCCTAGGCACCGCATGCTGGCACCGGAGGGACTGAGCAATGAGTGCCAGGCTGATCTGGTGCCCGAGCTTCCTGGATTCCTGGTGCGGGTGGGAAACGCGGTTCCTCCTTCTCATGTCAACAAGGTGGAATACCTGCTCCTTGTCTGTCAGGGTGGCAAACGTGGATGACATCTCCAGTGGGAGGAGATGCAAGCGTGAGCCTCAAGGCAGCCAGTGACTTTGACTTCCGCAGGCGGCTGGTTACTCTCAGTGCTCACAGAGGTGCCAGGCACGGGATGAAACCTCAGGGAAGAGCAGTGATACAGGAAAAGAAGATGGCAGCAACAAAATCCTGGGAGCAGGAGAGACGGAGTGAGCCTGGTAGCCCAGAACTTCTGAACTTCTGAGGACAGCCCGATAGAAAACAGGTGGAGCCAAAGGAAAGAAAACCAAGACATGCAGAGGAAACAAAAGCTACAAAACCTTTTAAAATGGTACTTCCAGGACAAGAAGAAAAGGTAACACATGCCTGAAACTGGAATGAATTACATGAGAAGAAAGGAGAGCAGAAGAGCCCAAGGTCCCTCACACACTAACACCTCACAGTGTGTGGGAGGATCGGGATGTGATCCTGTGAGCAGAGCCAGAAAGCAGAGAGAAGACAGAGAGAAGGGGAAACAGACGAGACCACGTAGCTCGGGTAGGAGGGCCCAACAGTCAGTCCCAGCACATCCAGAGCAGAAGCACCGAGCTCCTGGGCTGTGAGCCTCACTGAGAACACAGGGCACAGAACCCCAAGGTCAGCGCTCGAGGCTCAGTGTCAGGAGGTGTCACTGGAGCCACTAAGGAGTCAGAGCCCTGGGAACTCCAGGTTCCAGCACTCCATGAGACTCTGTAGGAAATGCTTTGAACTCCTAAGGAAAGGTGACTTCCAGCAGAGAATTCCATACGCAAGTGGATTAACCACAAATAACGGAGCAGGAATCACACGTGTGTGCGTGATGTGTCCCACGTCTGCATAGACGGTATGGTAACACATCTGTGATCCCGTCTCTGATCTTGCTTATTAACAGAACCACAATGTGCTTATGATGGAAAAGCGTGCAGAAAATAACCCCAATGAGCCCAGTCAATGGCGTGTATGTGGAATTCTACTGGAAAATCTTTACTTCTCCCAACTAAAAAAAAGTGACGTGCAAGGGGAACCCTCTGCTAGGGGAAGCCTCTGCTGCCTTCTTTCTTCTTGGGGTCAGACGCAAACACCAAGGTGGGGTGAAGGAGCAGAGATCGCAAGCTTTCCTGACGCCCCCAGCTGGCGGACCTGACCTCCCCGTGGCCTCTTGCTACGAGGGAGCAGTGAAACCCTCTGGCTGTGCTACCCAGGTCAGCGCAGTGGCATGCACTGAGGGCCACCTGAGGCATGTTCCGATCATCCACCTCCCAGGGGCTGCAAAGGGGTGGCTCCTCTCAAGTGCAGGTGGACAGCCCAAACAGCTGAGGGCGGGGCCCAACTCGGGAGGGGCGGGAGTGCCCCACACCCACGAGTCGGGCTCCTGGACAGCAGCAGCTGCACAGGCCAGGGCAGGAGCTGGGCCAGGCTGCACTGGAGGACCAAGAGCTCTGGAGGGCCTCCCAGGAGAAGCTGCATCCTGGGCGAGTGTGGACCCGGGATTGCAATTGCAGCAAAGCACGTGCCCAAGACAACACAGCCCAGGGCCACGCAGGGAGCAGCCACTGCCAGAGCCGCTCTACGAAGCCTCGCTTCCTCCCCGGTAAGGACAGAGCAGGCGCAGGGTGTTTTCCCTCCGAGCTCTAACGGGTTGGCGGGCTGGTGTGGGGAGGGCTGGTGCTTGCTGTGCGGCCAGGATGCTCAACCTCAGCTTCCAGACTGGAAAGTCCAAGGAAATGGCCTCAGCTGGGAGCAGAGGAAGGAGCAGCACCGGGGACCGACTGGGAAGCAAGGCAGGCATCAGAGCCAGGAGCCCAGAGCTGCCTCCTCAGAGGAGGGACGGGTGGCGGCAACTGCAGTGGACCGGCTCCATCTCAAACTTCACGTGTCATTCTGATAACACCAAAGAGTAGATTTTACAGGCACTGAAGTTAGGTTTCTATTCATACCTTGAATTGTTCTTCTTAATATGAAAAGTTTTGTTTTTCTATTCGTCATCTGGATCGATCTCTAATTCTCTGTCCCTTTCATTTTGTATGACATTTCTAGTCCAGTGACAGATATTAACAATGAAATAATGAACACGAAGATGGCACCAGATAGCAGGGCTTTTCTGAGCTAAAACATTTGTAAATTTGAAGCTGAACAAATACACACAATTAGCACCTTCATGGAAAACGACTGCAGGACGGTCTATTTGCAGGGAATTCTCCCCTGAGATGCTCGTGGACACAGATGCAGGTCGGTCTTCGTGTACAACACTGCAGAAGGACCCCCCTATTTTTCCAAATTTCTCCCTTCTAAAGACTTTGTTTTCAATCTTGCTTGTCACACAACGAGAGCTTGAGGTGCTGCAGGGCTGTGCTCGTGTCTGGGGCTCTGAGAGGAAGCTGGCTCCTGCTTCTTGTGGGCTGCATGCTCCTCGACCCACAGGCCCGAGGCCCCTAACCCTCGCTGACCACCACCCAGGGGCCAGTCTTCAGGCCTGGACTGGCCATATTCCTTCCAGCTCTTCATGTGAGGCCTTCCTAGTACTCTTGAGGGCCATGAACTCAGGGAGAGGAGAGGCAGGCAGGCCCTCTGCCTCTCTCCTGTGTTAGATGACAGATGTCCACTGCATGACACGCATGATGAGCTTGCTGCACCAGGACCACCTAGAGGCCAAAGACTCTCATGGATGCTTGCAGGTAATCACCGAAGCCAAGCGGGTCAGTGCTCTTCTCCAGTTCCCCAGTACGGGTATTCTAATTACAAACAATCCTGCAGACGGAAAGGTCCTCAGTACACCCAGACCAGCCAAGGACGGCCGTCCCAGCCACTGACCTACTCTGCTGCCGGCCGCCCCTTACTGCCATCTTCCCCCAGTCTTCATCTGCCTAGGGACTTGCCCTGGTGTCACGGCTGGCCAGTGATCTGGCTCTGGGCTGGGCGACAGCTACTACTACACAGATGGGAAACTCCTAGGATGTGCAAGACAAATGGAAACGGATATCGACAGTGACAGAATTGCACACTCACCTGGGCCACTCTGATGTGCCTCCTCTTCCTTTAATCATGTAACCGAGGAGAAACCCAGAGTGACTCCTCCGTGAAGCGTGGGGTTTCAGAACTGAGTTTTGACCTTGGGAGAAAGCTGCTGTCCTCTGCCCTCTGTCCTGGGTTTCAAGGCTGATTAAACTCTGCTCCAAGGCACCTTTCTTATCATTTACGCCTTTCTAAGTAGTCCATTAGAGTGAAGTTAAATAGCCTCCCATGTGCATGTTTTCAAGACACAATGGGGTAGGGGAGGAAGATCCAGTGAGATCTGTTCCAGAATCCAGAGGGGCAGTCCTTGACCCTGTGCACAGTGGGTGTGTGATCGGGGTGTGCGCAGACCACCGGACGGGAGCTCCTCCCGCAGCATCCACTTGATTCTCACCATCCGCCATGATGGGTTCATGTCGTGGCCACTTCTTTTTCAAGATATGACAGTCCCTATTCCAGTGTGAATCCTGGCTGCAGTTGTGGCCTGCATCAGTGTCATGATGGACAGACCACAGGAGGTGCTTGTCACTAGCTAGGAGCGGCTACACAGCTCACAAACAAGGCAGGCACTGGGGTTAGCTGGGAACGACCCTGGAGGGTTGGGGTAAAAGGTTCCTCCCCATGATTTTGCATAGTGCCGGCCCCGGGTCTGCCACTCTGAAACCACTACGAAAGTGAACATTAAACATTTGGTAGTTTTTTCCTTGTTCGTGTCTCACTCTGGGCACTTCCTCGCTCTGGGATGAGGACTCCAGCTGGGTACTCGGTGCAGTCCAGGCCGCTCTGGGGCCAGTCTTTCAGTTTGAAAGGTCAGATGACCCATTACAGAGACAGTCCTGGCGCTTTGGGAAATGTTAGTAAATACTTGATTGTTTCACAGTTCTGAATTCCTGAAATTAGAAATTCTCTCTGTGATGACGACACAGCAAAGTCTGTCACTCATAACTCTAGAAATGACTTTGCGACAAAGTCCTCACGACTCCCTTTGTGTCTTCCATGTTAGTTGGCCTTTCGTCGATGTGGCTGAAACACCCGACAAGGACAACTGGGGGAGGAACAGCTTGGCTCATGGTTTCAGAGGTTCGGTCCGTGGTCGGCCAACCCACTGCTCTGGGCCTGAGTGAGGCAGGAGCTCACAGCGGTGGGCAAGCAGAGCCAGAGGGGAAGGGGCCAGGGACAGGCGCTCAGCCATGTTCCACCTGCTCACACTTCCTTCAGTCGTCCATCCAGATTAGCAAACCATCGAGTGGATTAATCCTGACAGGGTGGCTGCCCTCATGACCCAGTCTCTCCCCCGGTGCACATGGCGGTGCTGCCTGACGCCGAGGTTTGGGAGTGCTGCAGGTTCAAACCCAACACGCTCAGACTAGGGGATCAGAGGCCACCAAGCCCAGGCAGGCCTGAGGTCGACTTGCCTTCCGTGTGGGCCTGTGCACCCTCGCTCAGGTGCTCCCAGCAGACGCCAGTCAGTCCAGAGTGACTCAGGTCTCAGTGGGACCCAGGGTGCACTTGCTACCTACAACACTGTCAACGTCGACGTCGGTGCTGTTGGCAGTCAGACTCCCAGCCCTGCTTGAGGGACACGTGGAGAGCACCAGGAAGGCCAGGCGGAGACGGGGCTCCCTCTGTGTGGGGGACTCGTCTGTCCAGAGGCTCTGGACAGGGCAGGATTGCCTCCCAGCCAACAACCGAGCAAGCACAAGCCAGGACCTCTGAACCCGAGAGAACCGAGTGCAGATCTGTGTTTTCACAGCTGCTGTGTGTGAGGGCACTCAGAAAAGTCAGCATGCCAGTGAGTGGACATCCCAAGCCACTGCACAGGAGAGGAGGAGTTGAAGGCAGCGAGATCCACACATGCCCACACGTACATCCAGGTGGAAAGGTGTGCACACTAGCACATGGACGTGTGTGCACACATGTACTCATGTATGTATACACACACAGCCAGCCGTCTCCAGACAGTTGTGCACACATTCACACAGACACATGCACGAGAATATGTACGCATGTTCTCAGACCTGCACACATGCACACAGCATGCCTCTGCATATACCCAGAGAGGTCCACACACGTACACAGGCTAAACAACCACACGGATACTCGTGCACACACATTCGCACAAGCTCCTACCGCTGTGCTGCCACACGCACAGACACAGACATATACACACAGCTAGATGCACAGCACAGCCCATGTAGGTTCACAGCCTGCGACCGTCCCCCACTCATACCCACCCTGATCAGGAGGGGTGCCTTCCAGGGCAGAGGCACTGGACACCTACAGGCTCCACACACACAGAACCCAGACCATAGTTTTTCCTGTATGTGCAAACTTATGACAAAATGTAATCTGTAAGTGAGGCAAAGAATTTCAAAGGCAGCCCGTAATAGAACAGAACAAGTCTTGCACTCGAGGCCATGGTCAAGCAAGATGAGGGCCAGATGGGCACAGCACTGGGAGGCCACTGCGACCCTGCGATGTCAGAGAGGCTCTGTGACCACGGAGCGCACGCAGCCTGGACAGGCTGGCCCACCGCAGGGTTCACACCCTGGGGGAGACAGCAGGTGGGCGCAGAGCGTGTCACAGCATCAGGACAGCAAGGGAGGGTGATGAGCCTGCCATCAGGGTCCTCCCACTTCATACTTCCAGATTGCTCTTGATCACAGATGGGAGCTGCGGAAAGAGGGGTTACTGTACACACACACACAGCACCCATGAGACACACAGTGCACATCACGGGACACACACACACACACACAGCACCCATGAGACACACAGTGCACATCATGGGACACACACACACACATTCACACACAGCACCCATGAGACACACAGTGCACATCACGGACACACACACACATTCACACACACACACTCACACACACGCTATTGGTCCTGGAAGAACTGTTATTTAAAGGACAAAAAGCAGGTGTAAGAGAGGCAGGGCGCTGGCTCACTGACTTAGATGCCCATGAGCTGCGCCCTCCACCACATGCCTCGGGCCTCGGTTGTCTTTCACGTGTGAAGGGAAGCAGGTCCTTCTGTGAGCATCTCCATGACAGAATAAATAGATTCAAGATGAATATTCATGATGATCCACCAAATTAATGGAACTGCAGCACAAGAAAAGTGATCTGATGGTAGTCAGCTGACAGGGAGCTCGGCAGAGCTGGGCACGAGGACTGGACCCGGCGCTGCATGCGAGTCCCAGCACCCGGGCTTCCTCGGGGGCAGGAGAGCAAGGCACAGGGAAGGCCAACAGCCGCAGGGACCAGATTGTTTTCCTTTCATCCAAACCAAACGAACCAATGCAAACAGAAAGATATTCCTGGGGAAAATGAATTAGGTTGATCCTTGGGGGAGGGAGGGAGCAAAGCTGAGCTCACATTTTGTGAATGAAACTGGAAATCTCCATCAGAATACCCAAGTGTCCGCTGATGCAGGGTCACTGAGGCCATCTCCCGCCTTCCTGAGCCAGCAGAGAGCATTTTAAATAATTGCCAGCGGGGTCTTTGCACAGGACACGTCTGGAGACCCTTCAAGTTCCAGGCTCAAGAGTAGGTAGCCAGCAGGTTGAGGCGTCACGATGTGCTTGTGCTGCTGTCTGGGGAGCACAGCCTCAGGGCCGTCGTTTCACAGAGGCCCGCGTCATATGCAAACACAAAAGCAAAACGCAAAGCAACACTGAGCTCCCGTGAGCGTGGCGGCTTGGTTGGAGCTTGGCCGGGGCCCAACACTGTGACTTCCACTCGGATTCAAGCTATTTTTAGCTCTGTTATAAAATACAGAGCACTGTTGCTAGCAAGGGTCCGCTTAAAATACGAAGGCAGTGCGAGACATGCCATCTGGAGCACCCAAAGGGCAGAAGAGGAAGGCGAGCCAGGAGAGAAGGAAGCTGCTAGGCCCGCAGGTTACCAAGACGGAACGTGGCGGGGCGGTGCGTCCCACAGACGCTGCACTGATGCTCTCAGGATGAGGAGCACTGTGCCGCTCGCCCAGGCGGAGCAGAGCCAGACAAAGGATCTCACTCAGGCGCGCGCACACGCACCCTGGCGACCCCCGGCTGTGCGCCCGGCTGTGAGTCCGGCTTTAGGAGGACAGTAGGGTTGAATCTCCACACTTCCAGACACATGTGACCTGGAGTGGTTTGCAAATCATTTAAATGAGTTTTGCCTATGATTTTCAAGTGCTGTCAGTCATAAAAAATGCAGAATCATGGCATTTGATTAACAGCTCAGTGTCACTGGACATATTGGTAATTGTCTTGTAGGCACAATTGCCAATCAGCTCTTAGAAGTAACCTTCCAAAGACATCCTAGTCTATCTTCTTTTTAACACCTTATTTTTTAGGGTGGTTTTGACTCATGGCAACATTGAGAAGAAGGCAGGGAGTGACGGTGTGCCCCTCTGCACAGCCTCCCTGCGGCCTGCACCCCCACACAGCCGTCAGGTCTGCTGCAGGACTGAGGGGCTGAGGCACACCCCCTCCCACCTCTCAGGCCTCTCTCCACCCAGAAACCGCAGTGGTGTGGAGCAAGCACCAACAGGCAACCCTGCAAAAGACGTCCCTGGCTTCTCGCTGCCGTGAGACCCAGTCCTCACACGGTCTGCAGGCTGGCACCCGGCTGCCTTCCAGGCGGGCTCCTTCCTGCAAAGCACAGGGCCTCCCACTCACAGCCGCAGGCTGATCCAGGGAGCCCCTCTCCAAACAGGCATCTCCAGGCTGGACATCTCCTGCTGGGGCACAGCACGTGGAGACTGCACGCCTCACACCACGATGGGAGGCCACCCAGGTGACCTGGTGGTGCCAGCTGCCAGAGGATGTCTACTCCGCCAGCAGGAGCTGTGCGATCCTGGGGGGTCTCTGAGCCTTGGTTTCCTCCTCTGCTCTTTACCAATGCTATTCAATTCCGATTGCCGCACGTGGCTGTTCTCACATGAGTGAGACGAAAGCCTGCTAACACTCTGGAATGCTCCACAGACTCTCTGAGTTCCCTGTAAAGGCTGAAGTGTCTCCTCCGTACACTGTGGAAACGGCCATGATTTGTGCAGTAGGATCATCTTGGCCTACAAGGTTTGGGACTCGAGGAAACTCAGCTGTTCCTTGTTGCTTCTGTGCAGATGCAGCAGAGCATCTCTCCCAGGTGGAAACTGAGGTTCCCCAATGTCAGGTGGAGAAACACAGTTAGCAGCACACCTACCGCCTTTGTCCTGCCTTGCTCCTGCCTGTGTGTGCCCACAGATTCACATGGAGCCCGAGACTGCTCTCTCGAGAAGAACCCGACGCTTGTCCATTCCAGGGTTGTATATACATTCTATCCAGCTGAGCGGTTATTGTCCTTATTATTATTATATATTGTTATATACGTTCTCTGTAGCTGATCGCATCCGCCAGGCCTGGGGCCACAGTAGCAACCTTAAAGAGGTGTGCTATAGCTGAGTGCTGATGTGGGGACACATCTTGAGAGAGACTCATCACCCAGTCCTGCACAATGAGGTGGCCCTGAAAACAGACTGGCCCTAATGTCTAGGTTTCATGTCAGGATTAAAGTAAAACTGTGGGGTCAAAGAAAAAATAAATAAAAATGGAGAGAGCCACGAGCCACGTCCCTCCTCAGGTACAAGCTGTGTGCTGGTGGGTTCCGGCCTCTTGTGCCAGAGGTCACAGCCACAGTGACTTCAGCATCAGTCAACTTGGCCACAGCCTCAAAACTGCACTTGCAAATGCTGCTAAGGTTATCGCCAAGCTAGCGGGAGATACTCAGGAACTAAGCCCTCAGCGAGAGCAGACCGGCTCTGAAGCCAGCCTGTCTTGCTGAGCCTGGAGGCCTGACACCAGCCTGCTGTATCTTCACAGGGCACAGAGAGCCAAGCCAGAGTGGCCCAGGACAGAGGCCAGGGAGGGACACTGGATAAGAATACGAGCTTAGGATTGTGAGTGAAGCTTCTGAATTAATTAGATTAAAAACAATAGAAAATCCACAAAAGGAAGAAAAAGTAGGAGCCCAAGATAAGAACAGGGCTGGGCATGTAGCTCAGTGGTGGGGTGCACACACCACGTCCTGTGTTGGATCTCCTGCACCACGCATGCACACACACAGAGACATGGAGCAAGTATCAACAGAATAAAAATTCTATGATAAAAATGAGTTCCAATAGCTAAACAATGAAAAATAAATTGAATGCTCAGAAGAAAGATGAGAGAAAGCACAGATAAATACTAGAAACAACAGTGTGCAAAAGAGCAGGATTTAAAAAGAACGAATGGCAAGAAATCATTCCAAACAACTAGGACAGTAAGTTTGAAAACTCCAATGAAGTGGCCAAACTCCTAGAGAAAGACAGTTTCCAAAACTGACACAAGTAGAAGCAGAAAACAAGAACAGTCCTGTACGCATCACAAAATTGAATCTCTAGACCCTGCAAGCTTGAGTCAGATGCTTGAGAGGCACCCGGCTGGCAAGCAGTTGGCAAGTCCACACTTAGCCAAATATTCCAGAGTATTTCAAGTCAGTTTTTGAAGCGACCATAAGCTTCATTAAAACAAAACAAAACACCCCAGCAAAGACAGATGAAAAGGTCCAATCTTGCTAAGAAGAAGTAGATAAGAAATTGGAAATAAAATACTGGCAAAAATTCAGCAACATATATCAAAAACCAAAATCAAGTTGGATTTTTTCTTAGGAGTACAATTTTATGTAAACATTTAGGTATCACACTGTACCTCAAAAATAGGTACAATTATTACATGTTAACCAAACTTTTCAAAAGATGTTTAAAGAGATGAAAATATCAGTTACTTGGATTTGATAATTACACATTAGATTCTTGTATTGAGTTATCATGTTGTGCCCCATGAACATATAAATAATAATTCATAAAAGTACATTTGTATTAAATAGTCAAAATAATTAATACAAATTATTTACATTAGGAAAATCATGTGACCATGTCAAAAGATAAATAAATTGATTTTCTAAAACCTAATATCTATCCTTTAAAAAAATCAAAATCAATAAAATTTTGCCACAGTAAATAAGTAAACCAAATATATGTGATTCTGCATTTTTCTTGCAACCTAAAATGCCATTAAAATAATTATAAAGGCAGCAGCTTTCAAGACACCACCGCCTGACGAGGAGGCGTGCAGACAGTGGTGGTAACCCTGTGCCTGATGCTGGATCTGGTGGGGAGGCCTGGGTCCTGCCTCGGTTGCCAATCACTTCCTGCTCCGGGCCTCAGCCTGCGCGGCTGGGTCAAGAGTCCTCCCCAGGCAGAGCAAAGCTGTGCTCTCTGGAAAGCAGAGGGGCTGCATGGGACCCTGAGGACTCTGCCTTCCAAGCGGCAAGGAGGAGGGAGGGGCCCTCGCCACACTGCTGAGACTCCAGGGCCTCGGCAGGCGTGCAGTGGAGGGACTCCTGGAGGTCCAGAGGCCAAGCCTCCTGCTCTTGCCCCAAGGGATGGCCACTGCAGCCTCGCCCCCCACTGCCCACCATGGGCGCAGAGCCTACTTTCAGAGGAGCAGCCCTGGTCTCTGCGACACGTCCATCATGCCGGAACCCTCCGCTGCTCAAGGCTTCACTTCACAGAGCCAGCGCCCGTCTCCTTACCCGCCCTGAGGCCCACACCCTGCCCTGAGCCTGCCTGTGGGTATGGGCACACCCACCCCGCCCTGCGGACCCGGCCTCTTCACCTTGTGACCTTTGCCCCACTGGCTCCTCTGCGCCTGACTCCCCGTCCCGGCCTTCCCTCTGCCCTGGGCCCCGTGCACACACCTGGCTGTGCACCTACCCTGCGAGGGTCACTCAGAGGTCAGGGAGTCCCACTCTCAGCCCTGCTTAAAATCCAGCCAGAACCAACACCTGGGCTTGCACACTGAGACTGTGGGTGCGGATCCTGGCTGGCCTAGCGAGGGCGCTGGTTCCTTGGGAAATTCTTATGGCGGCCATTTAGAAAACTTCACGGGCTGGGCTCTCTGTTGGAAAGTGTCGCTCAGCCTGCTAGTGAGAGAGGTGTCCCTGGCAGATGACATCCGTGACTTAGTAAAGGTGAGGTCCAGCAGAGGCCTTCCGTCTTTGCCAATCTGAACTCTCACGGACTTCCACCTTCTGCAATGGTCTGGGCCTGGCATGTCCCCAATGGCACCTGGGCACAGTCTCGGCGCCCAGCGTGCTGCTACTGGAGGAGGCACACCCTTAAACAGCAGGCGTAGAGAGGTCACTAGGCCGTGGGGCATGTCACGGAAGGCACTGATGACAAAGGGCCCCTTGCTCTTTCCTTCACTCCTGGCCAAGAGCTGGGCAGGTGTCCACACACTGCAACCATGACGTGTGGCCAAGACCAGAAACCAACGAGGCCACCAAGGGTTGAAACGCTACCTGATAAACCTTTGCTCTTTCCACTCGGATTGTGTCAGGACCAGTCACACTAGGGAAGGCTCTGCACCTCTGACCCTCCTCCCACGCCTGGTCCTGCATGACACACCCTGTTTCTGCTTCTAGCTATTTCATTAACACGAGGTCCTTTAGTGCCACCCAGACTGCAGCAAGTGACAGCAGCTCTGTCAGCTCGTGGCTGCGTACTATTCCACGGTGCCTGCTTCTAGATGTCCTTCCCTGTGTGGGTTGATGGATGCTCCAGGGGACCTCATCTCTTGGCTGTTGTGAGTAGTGATGCAGTACACAGATAGTGCAGGTGTGCTTGACACGATTTACCTTCTATGCCTTAAGAGACAACGTATAGAAGAGGAGAGAATACTCACAAGCCGATCTTCCCAGCAGGCGTGACACTCAGAACAGCTGGGCACTCAGAACAAACCAGGACGGACACTAACCCATCAGGAAATGTGAAGCCTGGAAGGGCATTGCTCAGAAGGGAGCCTTCAAGCGGCCACAAGGCAGTGCAGCATGAGGACTGCCCAGTGCCACCAGCCCTGGGCAGCAAGGCAGCTGCACCAGGCGGCTCCCACAGGCGGACAGGTCGCAGCAGGCGCTGCCCAGCATGCAGAGAAACGGAGCTGCCTGCAGTTTAGCCTGGCCACGGCGCAGGCAGGAGGAAGCCCAGAAAGCCGACTCAGAGCCGTGGCAAGGGGAGCGCCGTGGGAGCTGACGGAGGCCAAGCGCAGCCTGAGGAGCCTCGCCACCACCCACAGAGGTTCTGCAACCACGGCCAGCCACTCAGCAGGTGCAGCCTTAGCCAAGCAGTGACCCAACCAGTGACTGTCATCGCGGGAGGAAGAACGGGAGGAGACACAGGTCCTTCTCAGGAACACTGGACCTCTCGAGTGAGCACTGTTTTGACTTGTTACCCGGGCCGTCCTGGGAAGGTCCCGAGGAGCCCATGGTGAGCTTGCCCAGGCGCCTGCCTCAGGGACTTACAGTCCAGTGGTGGAGGCAGATGTCAGTGGACACGACCCAGCGCTGCCCAGGACGGGCTTCTTCTCTCCCAGAACTTCTGTGGGGGCTCTGGCTCCTTTGTTTGCATCTGGACTCCAGGCGCATATCCAAGGGGACGCGGATGAAGTGGCTTGTGAGGAGACAACTCAGGCCTTGGCACACGGTGCCCAGAAGAGGGTCCCGGGGCAGAGCAGAAAGCACCCTGGCCGCCTGGATATTCATTCGAGGTAGACTGAGGACAGCCTTTCCCCCACCCTGTCCTTTGGAGAAGGCTGACGAGCTACACAGGTGGCCTGGGCACCGCGGACACAGTGGTCGCGTGGGTGTGGGAATCGCACCCGCAGCGGCTCGGTCACGCTGGCCACCGGCTCCGTTGTAACCTGGCGCCTGGATGGAAAGCGCTGGGAGTCAGGACTGCAGGAGCGTCCTCTGCACGACCTGCTCTCGGGAGACACCAGGGAGAAAGAAGGGCCACTCAGCCCTTCGGGTAACATGAGTGCCGCTGGCGGGTGCTCCGTAGACACGCCTGACTCCAGGACATGTGACGTCAGCCAGCATTTGACAGCAGAGAGCACTGTGCGTTGGTGGTGGAACAGGACGGCCTGCCTCAAGTGGACACTTCCTCGTGCTCAAAACTGAGAAGATGGCAGAAGCCACTCATTGGTGGGGACCTCAAGCCCCAAGGCCACTGTCTGAGAAGACAAGCAGTGTGCACAGGCCATGGCCTGGGGTGCCCACCGTGGACATATGAGGGAAGCGATGGACGATGTCCAGGGTGGGGCTGTCCAGCCTGGGCTGGCTCGGGCTCTAGGGCCACGTGGCTTCCTCTGGAGGGAACATCTTCTGGAAAGATGGTCTTCTCAGAGGCGGGTGATTCAGGTGGCCGAGTCTCTAAACTCCACCAAGGCGGCAAGTATCCACACCCCTGCTGCCGTGGGGCTCTGGGCGGGGCAAGCAGTGCTCTGCTGCCCACCGCTGCCCACCGCTGCCCACTGCCACGGTCCTTGCCAGGTCACGACAGGCACGGGCGAGGCCAGGAGGTGCTGGTCTTTCTGTGCCCGGCATACTTCTCTCAGCATGAGGTCCTCCCAGCGCATCCTGCGGCCAGTCCCTGGGGAGTGAAGAGGTCAGCGGGGAAAGCGGAGGGACAGGCACCAGGGGCAAGGTGGCAACCAGGAGCAGGAAGGGCGGGTGTGCTTTTGCCTGAAGGAAGATTATAGCTACCAACGTGTGTTTCGAAATAACCAGAAGTTTGTGAATATTCTCATCACAAGGGAATGGTATTTAAGGTAATGGATATCTAATCCCCGATCTGATGATCGCGATGTGTGCATGTACCAAAACGCAGCATTCTTCCCCAGAAACGTGTGCAAATATTACGTGTTGGCCAGAACTAATAAAAAGAGAAACATGTGAATACTGAATGCATGGGAGAATTACAGAGCCCGGAATAAGCAGGTGAGGGCCATTAATAAAGCGTGCCCTGAGCTAATCCTGCCGTGGTTACCACGTGCATTCTGTAGACTCACACGGGGAGTCTTGCGTGATAGCCCAACATCTGGAACGTTCTGCCAAACATTCCTTAAGCACTTAATAGAAACGCGTGTTCTGCACTTGTGAGAGGTACGTTCCGGTGTCCTGCTGACGTTCGCCAGCACAGCCTGGGGACTCTCAACAGACGCAACTCACGGTTCTGCAGGGAGGCAAGACCTGCCCCCAAGGTGCGGCCGGAGCTGGTGTCGCTGGGCCCACCGCGGGGCTTCTGGGTGGCTGCCTCCTTGCTGCCTCCACAGGGAGGGGAGCCAGCTCTGGGGTCCCTCTGTGTCACGTGAGGGCACTAACCCTGTCACGGGCACCACCCTCACCCGGTCCTCATCACTGCGAAGGCTCCATCTCCACACACCGCCGCAGTGCCAGCTGCAAGCCGGGGTGGCGCACGGATGCGGCCGTGACACCGGCCTTCTGGTAGCTCGCGTGTTCCCTGAACTGAGGGGTGTGCTCACACTCCCCACCAGGGCCGTGACTTCTCTGTGCTTTCAGGCCTATTTTTGCTTTGCTTTTGGTGAAGACCTTGATGGCGTCCCCTCACCCTCTAGACCCACGGCTCGAGTCCACCTTGACTTCAGAAGCTTCAGCTGTTACTCCCTGGAATGCTGCCTCCGCCTCTGGACTACTCAGCCCTGGCTAGTGTCCAGCAGCCCTCGGCCGCCTGGCTGCCTCCCGTCCTCCTTGTCCTGTGCAGCAGTTGGGCACAGGCTGCTCCATGACCTTGCTCCCCCAAGTCGTGTCGGGCCCACGTACGAGCCAGATAATGGTGTCGGGTGCCTCGGGTTTGCCTCTGCCTCTTACCACCCTGCTGTCCACTGGAGCCCACCTCCTGGCCTTCAGAGTGTCCGCTATAGACGAGGCGTCAAACGTGGTCCCTGCACGTCCCTCAGACACCACCATGTGCTGCTGCTGCTTGTCCTCCTGCCGTGGGGAGGCTTTCTCTTGAGGCTTCTCGTGAGTCATGCTTTGGGTTGGAAGTCCGGCATCTCGTGTAGCACACCAGAGTCCACGGCGGTGATTCTGCCAGGAAGGGGCCACCTTCTGCCTCCGCGGGCCTGAGTCTCCCACTCTCGGAGCTCTCCGACGTCCTGTGTCCCTGAGCGGAGAGCCTCTGCCGTCATCATGGTCGAGGCCAAAAGTCAGACGCGCTTTCTGCCTTTGCTGCTTCTGCTCAGCACCAACATGCCTGAGCCGGGACAGTGAGTCAGGAGTGACAGGCCAAGCTGTCTCCATCGGAAAGGAACTCAACCTGTTGTCATTTACAATTGACACGACCACGCAGAAAAATCCCAAACGTTGTTTTCATAATTTATGAAAATTAACACCTTAGAAAGTTGCTGAAATAATATATTCCATATATCAAATCGATTAAATTTTTGTCATAAAAATTAATTAAATTGAAAAAATATATCTTCTAAAATACAAGCATAAACATTAGCTATATTCCTCACAATAAATTGAACTAGAGTTGTGAAAATATTCTATAGATGAAATTATAAAGCTGATGGATATTTAAAAGATCCAAACATGAAGATGCACCATGATCAATGAGTAGAAGCCTTGGTATAGTTATAATAACCCCAGATATAATTAGGTGCTTATCATTGTCTCAGTTAAAATACCAGCAGTGTGTCTGTGTGTGTGTGCATGTGTGTGTGCATGTGTATAAGTGTATCTATGTCTGTATGTGCATGTATGGGTATGTATGTGTATGTGCATGTGTATGCATGTATGTTTCTGTATATGTGTATATGTGTGTATGTTGGTGTATGTCTGTCTTTGTATGTGTGTCTATATTTGTGTATGTGTGCATTTGTAAATGCTTGTGTATATGCGTATGTATGTGTGTGTATGTATCTGTGTGTGTATGGGCATATGTGTGTATGTGTATTTGTGTATTATGTGTGTATGTGTGCGTACGTGTATGTATGTGTATGTATGTCTGTGTATTTGTGTGTGTATGTGTGCATATTTGTGTGTGTATGTCTGTGTTTGTGTGTGTGCATTCAGAAGTGAAAGGCTATCACACATGGACTTGCCACAAGCCAGGAAGAGACAATGTCCCCTGAAGAAGGACCAGAAGGAGCATTCACTCTGCATCAGGGCAAACATTAAAGCCATAACAATTAATAAGGGGAGGAATTTGTATAGGGCTAAACACACAGAGAAATGAAGCAGAGCAGAGATTTCAGAAAGAAATATATGCAAATGTGGACATTTGATTTATGAGGGATCACATTTTAATTCAGTGGAGAAAGGACAGTATTTCCAAAAAATACTTATGAAACAATTTAAAAACATTCAGATGTTAACGTTTCTTCCTCTCCTACTCATCCTTGTGTTGCCAGAACGAAAGACCTGATGCTGGTGGGTAGGGGATCAAGAGCACCAGCATCCCGAGGGCCCCACAGCTGCATGGAACGGCCCAGGAGCCGAAAGGAAGCTGTGTGTGCAGGGGAGACCAAACGTGTGCCTTGGCTTAGCTCTGTGGTGACACTCCCATGACACCCAACCGGCCCACAAGACCAGCATGAATCTATGCAGGAGCTGGAGCCCTGGGACCTACCACTTGCCACCAGGCATAGCCCCAGCATTGCACTGGGGCCAGGCTTCCAGCACACGGACTTTGGGGACCAACATGTCCACAGCAGAGCACCACCGTTACACCCGACACTTGTGTGCATGCACACACCCCTGAATTTAAGGCAAATGAAAGGCCTAGTACACATGAAAAGAAAGCAGGTTGTCAGCCAGAGAACCGGAGGGAAGCGCATCTTAAATAAGCCAGGGAAAGCAGCCGCCAACACTGGCCACTTCAGCTGCCTTAAAATCAAGAAAGTTCTGCTCACCAAAAGATGTCACTCCCGGTGTGAAAAGAGAAATGGTAGGACCACAGCGCCATCCAGCACACAGCCCTGCGGTGCCACCACACAGAAGGCACAGGGAGCCTGCAGTCTGTAGGAGAGAGTTGACCCGTAGAAACGGGCAGAACTCCTGCAGGGGCTCCTCAAGAAACACACAGCACGTCCAAGCTTGTCCTGCTCGCGAGTCTCCTCACCCTGGCCCGGCCCCAACTCTGACCTGGTGCCACAGGCAACAGCTTTGACCCTCCCAGACCAGGTGCAGGGCTGGTCCTGCAGGACCGAGGGGATGGGATGGCAACGTGCAGGAGACACTCAGAAGCCCCTCAAGTTCTTGGTAACCTTCTTGGCTGATGACCTGCTTGATGAATCGGTCTTTGTTGAGGGATGTGCATCTGACCGGCTTTTGGCGAACCGGTTACTCCACGACAGGAAAATGATTTTCAGAGAAGTGCTCTAGGCCAGAGCCATGCCCATCCCTCCTGGAGTGAGGGCGCCCTCCTCCCTCCCAGCT
Source organism: Geosciurus inauris (assembly GCA_004024805.1). Lineage (NCBI taxonomy): Eukaryota > Metazoa > Chordata > Mammalia > Rodentia > Sciuridae > Geosciurus > Geosciurus inauris. The sequence goes on along the minus strand of PVHX01006540.1, from coordinate 12,237 downwards.
CTGATGGAGGAGCTCAGAGGTTCAGGTGTCCTTACGAGGCCAGTCCCTGCAGAAGGACAGGCCCAGAGTGGGCAAATCTAACAGGAAGACGCCTGGCTCACAGGAGCAGAGAGGGAGCAAGCTCCTGGGAAGGGCCAAGCAAGGGGGAATGTGTAGGTGAGCAGGTCTCACCCAGGCTAGGCAAGTAGCAGGAGCCTGGGCACTGGAGGGAGGCAGGGAGGCCAGGAAGGCCAGAGGAACAGCCACCAGGCAGGAGGCCGGAGCCGTGCTGTGCAGGCCCTGAGCAGGCATGTGGCGACTGGGGTCCTCAGGATGCGGCAGCAGGGGCCAGGCTCAACCTGGGAGCAGGCCAGTCAACCAAAGAGGGCCAAGGGGACGGTGCCTGCAGGGGGCTGCACAGAGGGCGAGGGCGGTGAGGCTGGAGGCGGACACGAGGCCACACAGGGCACAGCAGGGCCGCCCGGGCATCTGGACACACCTGGAGGCCTCCGGCCCCGCCCTCCCACGGCACTGTCCGGGCCCTGCTCTCAGGAGGACACAGCTCTGGGGCCACTGCCCGGGAGAACCAGCGCCTGAGCCTCCTGCCCAGTGAGAACCTTCCAGCAACCACATTAATGGAAGTGAAGACTGGAAAGTTGATTTCAATGACGTCTTATTTAACGCATCTCTAGAACACCATTCCAACAGCAGCTTCTGGGCAAGTGCTAGTGGGTTCCGTGCCTGCGGCTCATCCCAGGGAACGCCAGCCTCCCAGCAGAAACAGACCATCTGCTTAGCAGCCTCACAGCCAGCAGGGTGAGCCATGTGAACCAGTGGCTCCAGACACACTGGAGAGTCTCCAGCAGCTGAGTCGGTCTTCCACTTTCACATTTGAATTAACTGAAATCAAATACAACTGAACATTCGATTCCTCCAGCACCCGCCACGTTTAAAACATGCACCGATCACCCCGCTGGTGGATGCTGTGGGGGACAGTTGAGGCCAGGAGAATCCTAACGTTCCCCAAGAGCCCTCCTTCACCAGTCCCAGGCCCCGGACTCGAGTCAGCTGTCACCAGGGAGCCCACGTATCACAGCCCCGATCGCAGCTCGTTCCCCTCCCTGGACAGACCTGCCACGTGCCCTTGGCCTGGAGCAGGTGCCTGACTGTGAGTGGTGTCCTCTTCTCCCGCGCCTGCAGTTCTGGTGCCCACTCTGAGCAGGGGCCCTGCCCACCTGCATGGGCTCCCTCGGATCCTGAAGGTGCAGGCGTGTGGATTCAGAACGTGCGCTGTACATCGTCCTCCACGGGACAGTTGACTCTCGCAGGACACGCACGGGTCAGTGCTCAGCTGCACTTGGCACGTCATGGAGAGTACGTGAACATTTCAGAACGCCTCTGTTAGACATGCAAGGAGAGGTGACGGAGTGGATGGTGGCTCCAGGTGGAGTCCAGAGGGGACAGAGGGGTGGAGAGTGGATGTTAAGGTCATGGGCAGGGTGAGGGCAGGAGACCCAGGAGAGCTGCTCAGGATGAGGTCTTGGAGGGATAGAGATGAGTGAGAGCGAGACCGGAGGTTGACTGGTTGTGGCGTCACTGCTCCTGCACTCAAGGAACCCAGATGCCATCAGGTTGGACAATGAGGTTGCACCTGAGTGATGGGGCTCAAGGCTGCACTGTGTGGAAGGCAGAGCTGCTCACGGCCTGGGACCCAGAAGACAGCTGTGCAGCCCCTGCCCAAGATGTCCTGGCCGAGCCTCCTTGCCCAAGGGAGTGCGGAGCCAGTCCCACGCAGCCTTGGGTTCTGGGACATTCTGGACATTGGGACGCTCCCTCAGGCCCATATCATCTACTTCCCAAATGTGTGGGGGGGGTCCTTCCAGCCTCCCCTGTCCTGTCCTGTCCTGCGGGGGTCGCTCTGGGTGAGTTGCGCATCTCGGGCGTGGAGTCAGCTGTTTCCTTGCTCCAGGAAGCCGAGGTTCTCCCCTGAGGCAGGAGACCGGGCCTTGCTCCGTGCCCAATCCTGCAGCCCACGGCGTTCCATCCATGCTTTGTACTTCCTGACACCATAAGCCCTGGAACCCAGGAGGCAACAGCTCCCGGCCTCCTCCTGGGTGCCTGGCTGCTTCTCCTCGGGCCTCCTTCAAGGCCAAATGAGGTAGGCTGCATTTTTCTGGTAACTTCTTGCCCATATCTGCAAGGCTGAAAATTTTAATTGTACAACAATCCCATTAGAGTGCCTCAAATCATGGAAGAATAATTTTACTCAAATTCAATACATTTTCGTATTGTGAAAGGGCCTGGGTGAGAATAAAGGGTCAGCTCACCCTTTCGGCCAGTGCTGGCAGGGCCTTGATCAGCTGTGAGCAAGTGCATGGTGTGCACGCTGAGCGTGAGGACCCAGGACGGCCGCCCCTGGCTTCAGGAGGTGAGTGAGAACTTCAGAACCTGCAGACTGTGTGCAGCCCCAGTATGTCCCAGGCTGAGGGACAGACCACATACCACATATGGCCACTAGGCTGTGAGGGACAGGCCCATACCACACACGCTGTCCCACCAGGCTGAGGGACAGACCCCATACCACGCATGTTCTCCCACCAGGCTGAGGGAGAGACCCCTACCACACACGCTGTCCCACCAGGCTGAGGGACAGACCCCTACCACACACGCTGTCCCTCCAGGCTGAGGGACAGGCCCCTACCACACACGCTGTCCCTCCAGGCTGAGGGACAGGTCCCTACCACACACATTCTCCCATCTGGCTGAGAGCAGACCCCCACCCCTCCGCTGTCCATGGGCGCGTGTGGCAGACGTCATGCACACTCCCGTGGAGGGACAGTCTTCCTCCCCAGGGCGGCCGGGGCTCTCCTGTCCCGAGGGCTGTCCACGTGAGGCTAGCCCGGCGTCCGAGTGCTCCACGTGGCTGGAGCAGCCAGCACTGGCCAGCGGGCCCAGGCAGAGCAGCGCTCGCATGGCCTCTGCTTCGGGCTCAGGGGAGGACAGAGGAACCCGCTCAGCTGGCCGTGGGCAGCGGGTACGGCCTCCCAGGACTCCTGGGAGCCGCGGGGGATGGCACGTGCTGTCCATGTCCGCCCCGGAGCCGGTGCGCACACGTGTGGCCAGGATTGTGCACTGGCACAGGCCCTGGGACCGCCAGGCGCTTGTCGCAGCTTGCCACACGTCTCCCTAGGGGCCAGCTCCCGGGGAGGCTCGGAAGGGAGCCCTCTGAGCGCAGCGGTGTGGCTATGGCGGCAGCCTGTCCCCAAGTCCTTGATTCTGCAGGTCAGGCTTCCTTCCAGCACGGCCGTCAGGTGGAAAGGTTCCACAGGCCCCGGGGACAACCTGCCACCGAGAGAGGACACACTCACATAAAAACAAAAATCCTACACTGTCACCATGCTCTGATTGAACCATTGCAAAACTGGGTTCATAATCCAGCTCAAATGATGTGTTATAATTTGATAAATGTTTATCTGTATGTATTGAACAATTTCTTATTAAAGGAAAGTTGAAAATCTGATAGATATAATCTAATTATAATATCTAATTACAGGAAGAAATAAATCACTAAAGCCAGCTTAATGAGTCTTAAATGCTCATTAATATTCAGACAAGAAGCTGGAATGCCGACACCCCAGTCAGCAGCGAGCACACAGGAGCACCTGCGCATACAGGATTCTTTGCCTTTGGATTGGAAGTGCCTCGCCCCTTCTGCATTGTTCCAGGGAGCACGGGAGCCTCGGAAGCGCTTGCTGATTACTGGCCGCCACGAATGCCACTCATCAGGTGAAACTTCCTGAGGACACACCCTGTTTCTAAGACCAGATGAGGAATCTGGAAGTGATTTTAACCAGTTGTGTTGCAAAAGAGCGACGGCTTTCTCAGAAGGAGTAGAGGTGAGGGTCTCCTGAGAGGCAGGTGGTCTGTGACAGGTGTGCAAGCACAGGTAGGACACTAGCAGTGTGCACATTGACACACCCTCTGACCCTAAGGTGCAAGCTGTCCCCTTGCACACGGTCACACACTTGTGTGTGAGGCCAGGTGGGCTCTTTCCAGGTAGCACAGAAAGGTGCCTGGGTGTGTTCAGTGCCCTCCAGTCACTCTGCTGGCACTCTCCCTCCCAGCCCAGAGGCCTGGGCTGTCCATTCACCGGGGGCCGTGGGCCCTGTTCTGCTACGGGTGGCACCATCTCAGGTCCATGGTGCAGAAAGCCACATGTGACAGCTGCATGCGGACAGTGACACAGGAAGAGCAGCGCCACCCCTCACACTGGTGCATGCTGGGGCTTGGGCAGCAAGGGGGGAGGGGCCACCTCAGCTGGCGCTGGCCTGTCTCCCAGGCAGCCACCACCCATCCAAGGCACACAGCCATGGCACTCACCTGCCAGGAAAGAGCTGCTCCCCATGCTCAAGCTTGTCCCACGTATAGAGAGTGGCTCCTCTGAAACTCATCCCAGCTGGATTTGGGTCCTGGCTGATGGCCTCCACGAAACAGCTCTGTTCCCATCGCCCCGTGCGCTGAGTCTTCAACAGCCACCTCCAGACCCAGACTGCACAGAGCATCCCTGTGCCGGGGCCACCTGCAGCAAGCTGAGGCACCACAGCTCAGGCTGACCCAGAGGCGTGCCAGGACCTCTGGAGGGCATCTGTACCAAGAGAACCTTTCCTGTGACAGGTGACTCCTCGGCCTTGGTGTGGTCTGTAGAGAGCCACAGTCTAGGGCAGTGAACATGGAAGGAGCATCAGAGAGTAGGACACGGGCCCTGTGTGACTCCCTGCGCACCTGCTCCCAGAGTCTGTCCAGAAGTGCAAGTCAGAGCAGGTGGGCCGCTGCCATGTGCCCCTGATGGGCCCTTCTGCTGGTGGGCCCTTCTTTAACACCAAGAGGACACAGACTCCCTCTGGTTCTCCTGCTCTGCTTGCCGTCCTCTTCACTCAACAAGGTCTAGTCACTTAGATTGCAGCCAGCGGGAACCAGCCGGTCTCTGTGCCCTCACTTCCAGGAGCTACCCTGTAGGCCACAGGGCCTCAGGGCACAAGAGAGGCCTATGGGCTGTCCCCTGCTCCCAGGGCTGAGTCTGCTGGTTTCCTGGTGGCCTTCTTTCCCTTCCAGACCCTTTTTCTATGGGGATCCTCCTCCCCGGCCCCCTCAGCCTTCCCTGGCAATTGGTAGATTGAGATTTCCTCTGGGTTCTCAGGTTTCCAAGGTGATGCACCTCCTGTGTGACTGCACTTAACCAGCACTTCCAGCCCTACCCACAGGCTGCAAAGCTCAGGTGTTCATCTCTCCTCAAGACACGGTCAGAGCTCCTGACCCCTCTGACCGTCCCCAAGGAGCTCCACCTGAGCACGCGCCATGTGCACTCAGACCAGACGTGTGATTGGAAAGTCGGCCTGTTCCTGTCTCTGCCCTCCTGCAGGCATAGAAGCGCTGCTACCTGAACCTGAACTCACACTGAGGTCAGAGACCAGGAGCAAGGCCTAGGCCTTGTCTCCTTCTCTTTGTGCACAGAGACGCACAGCGCCTTGACCTCCAGTCCTGGGGCCACACTGCCAAGGGCACACTTCCTTGCCTCGGAGCCTCCCTGCTGGGAATCCTGCCTGGACCTCAGCATGTGCCCTGCACAGGGGCACTTTCCAGGGTGGCCTCTCACCTTTGCTCCCTCTCTTCCCAGTCGCCTTCCAGAGAGCACCAAAGGGAACTCAGGGAGCGCCCGCCTGACCACACAGCTTCTGACCCCTCCACCTTTCTCTGCACCTCCCAGAAGCATGAGGGCTGCCCTGCTCCTGCACTGTCTCAGTGACCAGGTCCCTCTGCCCTGAGGCTCAGCCACCTGGGCTCCCCATGCCAGATCCTTCCTGCCCCTCAGCGTCCTTGGAGGCCACACCCTGACACCAGCACTCTCCACTGCAGGGTTCTCTTCAGCTCCCCATGTGGCTGGCAGCTCCTTGGCAGTGACGTTAAAACGTCAACTCCTCCCCTGCATGCGACCTGATGCTAGTGTCAGCAAGTGACAAATGAATGAAAGAATAAAAATAAAGGGTCTTTTAGAAAAAGAATAAAATGTGCCTCACTCATGCAAAAAGAGTTGCTGAGACCTGTTGTGTGTCAGGCGCTGTGAAGGTAAGCACACACACCAGGGTCACCCTGTCCTCCTGGAGGTCCCCTTCCAAGGGGAGAGAGGAAGATGAAAAGGCAGGTGTAAACAGAAGGGGTTATACAGTATGTTTGAACCTGAAACTGCTACCAGAAAAAAAAAGAGGGGCAAAGTGGATTAGGAACGTAAAGAAAGAATCCATGCATCTCAGTGGTCAGGGACAGCTCGCCTAGAAAGTGGCATTTGAAGACGAGGGATGGGAGGAGGAGTTGTCTACTCAAAGGCCGAGGGCAGAGACTCTGGTCGGATGTCCTGAAGAGCACAGGGCCAGCCTGGTACTGCAGGGCATCCTCCAGAGCTGCCTCAGCACAGGGGGAACTAAAAACATGCTGGCCAGCTAACTGGCCAGATTCCAGAGCTTGGAAGAAAACTAGTGAGGACAAGAGTATGCTCAGTAAACAGAGGGAAACAGCTAATTCACAGACATCCAAGAACCCCAGAATAAACACAGGAGTAGTTTTTAAACTGGAAATAGACAACTTAAAATTGATGTAATACCCAGTATTGACAAATTACTTAAAGAAATAAATTCTGGCATATTTGTAAGGTTAAATACCCATAAGCAGTGACAAATCACATTGTGAAGGAATAACTAACACCATGGTAAAGTTCACCATATAATCTGAAGTGACTAAAGAGGGGTCCTCAGTATTAATACAAGTTCCAGTTTTAAGTTTAAGTTAAGTATATACATGTGTTGCAAATGCACAGCTCAGTAAAAAGAGGCTAGTTTCTAGTTCTTTGTGGTACTTTTCTATATTTCGCAAATTTGTAAAACTAGGTAGAATTTTAATATCAAAATGAAAATACTTTTTTTTTAAAAGACAGAACTCTGAAACAGAATCCAACATATTTTTTAAAATTAAGTCTCACATATCATTGGGAAAAAATCATTATTCAATAATCTCTGCTGTTGGAATTTCAATTATTTGAAATAAAACGAATAAATAATATGCAGCTCCTCCTTCACATCATACATTAAAACACATCCCAGTTATGTTAGGCCATACACACAAAAACACTTAAAGACAAACAGTTTAAAATCCCTGGACTGAGGGCCTAGCTCAGTGATAAAGCACATCCTTAGCATGTGTAAGAGCCTGAATTTAAATCCTCGCACCAGAAAACTGTATATCCGCACATGGAAGAATAAAACTAGAACACTCTCTCTCAGCCTCCATATAGATCAACTCAACTGGATCAAAGATCTAGAATTAGAACAGAAACTTTGCAAGTGCTGGAAGAAAGCAAAGGGTCAACACTCCAACAGGTAGGGGTAGGCAATGACTTCCTCGATAGGATCGCTAAAACTCAGGAAATAATAAGTTATTGAGATTAATAAATTGATTGTTGGGATTAATTTATTAAGAACTAATAAAAATGGCATCAAATTTAAAAACTTTAGCACAGCAAAGAAAACTATTAAGACTATGGAGAGAGAGCCTGCAGAATGGGAGAAAATCTTTACTAGCTTCTCTTCCAACAGAGGTAAATATCCAGTATATATAAAGAACTCAAAACACACACAGACACACACACACACACACACACACAAAAACAAGTAAGTGGGCAAGTGAACTAAATGGACATTTCTCAAAAGAAGAATTAAAAGTGGCCAACCAATAAATTTTAAAATATTCAACATCCTTAGTTGTCAGAAAAATGCAAATCAGAACTACGTTGAGATTTCATCTCCCTGCATTGAGAATGGAAATCATCAAGAATACAAGTAACAATAATAGCTGATGAGGATGTCGGGGAAAAGTTACACTAATACACTATGGGTGGGACTACAATTTGGTAAAATCACAATGGAAAAAATAGTGTGGAAGTTCCTCAAACATTTAGGAATGGAACCACTATCTGACCCAGCTATGCCATTCCTCAGGATTTGTCCTATAGGTGTAAGGTCAGCATGCTATAGCTACGAATGCCCACTCACCTTTATAGCAGTACAGTGTACAAGGGTCAAATTATGGAACTAGCCTTGGCATCTGTGAACAGCTAAAGAAAATGTGATGTATATATACACACTGGAGTTTTATTCAGCTGTAAAGAAGAACAAAGTATGTTATAGGCAGGAAAATGGATGAAACCTTAGAACATTATGGTAAATGAAAAAAGCCAAATGCAGAAAGGGAGGAGGGAAAAGAAAGGGAGTTACAGGAAACACAATTGACTGAATTATGTTGTATGAATGTATGAATATGTAACAATGGATTCTTTTAACATACATAATTATAATAAACCAATAAAAAAGAAACAAATACCTCACACTAAGAAATAAAATAAAACAAAATAGAAACCCTAATTGTGTCCGGCTGATGCTGGGGACTGACAGCATGCACTTATGCATCATTCTTCCTACAGTAGTAGAGACTTAAACAGTCTATGAATCCACAGCAATCAAAACGCTAAATTGGACACGTGGATGAAAAAGTCATAATTTATGAACAGAGAAGAAAATATAAGGAAAATATCTGCATAGAGTGACATGAAAGAGAAGCACGCTAATCTGCCAAACAGCTCAGGTAAAAATTGAAGAAATCATTGGTGTCACTGATAATGATGGGTAACAAGAGAAACAGGCACTTTGTCTGAATGTCTGCATGGAGAAGGCACATAACTGCCATCATCACCATCTCCAGAGGCCCATCCACCCTCTGGAGAACAGAGGTAGGTTTATGTTATAATATTACAAGGAAATGAAATGAGAGACCAAGAACGAGGTGCTCTTATAATATGGGATTCAGATAGCCCAAAAGGCAATTAGCTTTCAGCTCCCAGGACTCAGGTGCGAGGCACAAGCCTGGAGTGTTAATCTCTATGAACCTGCATCATCCCAGCTCCATCCTTGAGCATTCAACGTCCTGATGTGAAATGGCTGCCTCAGGCTGACCAACCTGTGATAATGTCAGGCAGCCTATGCAGCTGCCCACACACTATAAACTTCCAGCCAGTGCGCTACCATGTTATGTACAAGTATAAATAGGTGCCACTTAATATTTGAAAGTAAAAACATAATTGAGATGAATAGAAGGGTTGAGTGTGGAGGAAAGAGAGATACTATGATAAGGAAAAAACCATAATTCTAAAGCTTAATGTAATATTAAAACACATCAGACCCATGAAATAAGAGCAGGATGCTATGAACAGGGAACACTCAGGGCACAAGAAGAGGCCATTAACATTATGAAGATGAAAAGTAAAATTAAAAGTATATTCCATATCTGTGTCTGCTAAGGATTTACTAAAGACTTCCTTAAAGAGAGATGAAAAAATTCAATTTTATACAAAAGATAAGAAATTTGAAAGACATTAGCCCTTTGAAGGAAGATATTTTATGTTAGATAATAGAAATAAAGACTTGTCCTTAAATTTTGAAGGAATAAGAATGTTTCTATGTGGAATATTATACCCAGCTAAGCTGTCAAATGAGAATAGAAATAGAAGAATTATAAAAAAATACAAGGATTCAGAAAATTTGACTCCATGCCTTCTTCTATAGGAAGATAATGAAGAACATGTTTCAATGAAAAGTACGAACAAATCAAGAAAAAGTAAGGTACAGAATTCAGGAAACACTAACAGAAAACTTTTTAGAACCAAATAAGTTTTTGTGCAACAACTATGTGAGAGGTGTAGACAAAAATGAGTACAAGCTGGAGTGGAATAGCAAACTGTAGGTAGAGAGAGTGCAGGAAGACTCAGTGACTGAGCATTTTCTCTAACAGATTACTTGGGGGAAAGGATTACGAGGTCAGCATGACTGATGGGTCGTTAGTAGAAAGACTAAGAATGATCCCGGAAGGAGGAGTGCAGGCATAGGTTTCTACTGGGATCCGTGGAACAACATCCACAAACATAATAATGCATCGAGTTGAACTGCGTCCTGCAAAGAGATGTCTAAGTATGTGCCCTGAAGGTGCATCTGAGGGAGGCCTTCTTTGGAAACAGGGTAATGTTAAAATGAGGTTGTGAGTGTGAACCCCAATCCAGTATGAGTGGTGTTTTTATAAAACTGGAGAAAACAGAGACACAGAAAGAAAACACCTTGGAATGACACAGGCAGCGACTTGCTGTGAAACAGCAAGCCGGATGTGCTGAAGAGCGCCAGCAAACCACCAGAACCTCAGGAGAGGCCAAGATCTTAAAATCCTGTGGAGCCTAGAGGAGCACGACCCGGCCGACACCCTGAGTTTGGGCATCTTGTCTGCAGACTGAGTTAACAGATGCCTCTTGATTGGAGCCACAGAGTGTGGCACTTTGCTACAGCAGCCTGGGACACCAACACATAATGTAGTCAGTATTTATTAATTTGAATGATCATTGTTATGGCCGGGTTGGTAGGGAGACCTGGGGACAGAAATATAAAACCTCTGCTTCTTCATCAATAACAACATAAATTTGACAATGATCAAATTTAAAAAGCTAAGAATTAGCAGTCTAATCATATTAAAAAGCACTTATTGAACATCTACAAAGCATATTTACTATATTTATATGGAGTCAAATATCAGAATAATGGCAAATTTTACACTTAGTGTGTAATGTACTATGCTAGGTAGTGTTCTAAATATGACAGATGCTAATTCATGTATTGATTTAGTAACTTATGAAGTATTTTATTGTCATTTCCATGTTTCATGTGGAGAAACTGAGAAAGAAGTGTTAAAAATTAAGTGACAGCTTGCACACTCAGGGCCAGAGTCCATGCGGGTAACACCACAGCAGATTGCCTCGTGTCCTTGGTGAGTGTGTGTAACAAACTGGACATAAATCTCCTTCAAAGCAGGTGATGCCACTCTGGATCAGTTAGAAGCTGTCACAAGTCGATGGTTGTGTGGCTGCTCCAGGACACTATTGGCATCACTGATTGCATTCATGTGTTCATGAGCCGTGGTCATGCAGGAACACCAAAGACTCGAAAGTGCAATGGATAAATAAAGCAGTGGCATCTCATAACATGCGGGACCATCCAGCACCAGAGCAAGAGAACCACACCATGTTGGTACAACTAGAAAACACTTCAGGAAGCCAGCAGGATGCACAGGGACCCATCCACGTACATACTCGGCAAGTCCAACAGAAACGGGGACCTGCATCATAGAAAGGCAAAGAATGTTCATAACAGCACTGAACTTGTTAGACCCAAACTGAGGGGTGCACAGGGTTGTGGAGGAGCCCGGAGGTGCCCCACAACAGACTGCCATGGAGGGGGCATGGGGTCATGGAGGAATCTCACAGGATGTTTACAATGAAGCCAGCAAGAACAGCAGCCCCCGCTAACCCCCGGACGTCATGTGCACATGCACGTACTTAAGGGTTCACTCTTATTTTAGAAGACAGGTCAGTGGCTACCTTCAGAAGAAGCTAAGTGGGTGGGTTGGGTGTTCTGTTTATGTTCTCTTTCTTGATCCTGATGCTGGCTTAGTGGGTGGAATCACTGGGTACTATTCCTTGAACTTTGTGCAAATGATTCTTGTGCTTTTTACACATGCACGTTAAACTGCAGCTTGAAAATAGATGGCGAGGTCCATCTTCCTTGCCACCCAAGAGGAGAGAGAGCTCGTGCAGTGCAGAACACAGGCATTTGCACAGGCTCTTCGGATGGACAGTGCGGCTGAGGCCTGGGGTGGAGGCTGGATCCCAGTCTCCACATCTGCATGGTCTCCTGCCCGAGGTCCACCTCCTCAGTTTCCTCATCTCCTACCTGGGGTGGGGGCACTATCTCATGAGGTTTCTGTGAGCAGCAGATGAGGCATGGAGCACCACATGTCCCGCGGGGCCTCCACGGAGCAGGTGCACAGGAAAGCCTGAGGATTTGGGACAGAAGCCTGCGAGAGCCATGGGGAAGAGCGGGGTGGAAGCCGTCAGCTTTCAGGAAGAGCCCACTTCTGGATGTGACGCTGTCCTCAGAGAGACCTGAGAGGTCAAGAAGGCCTCAGGTGGGGGTCGCCTGCACCACCCCCACTCCTGAGTGCTTTGCCTCGCCTGTCCTACCCTGGAGCGGTGGGGACACCTGCCCTGCCCACGCATGTGACCCGTGTTTCCTGGACCCGCTCGAGGACACCTCAACATTGGTCTTGCGTTCTTTCTGG